>ML103298.1:0-178414 GCA_003697995.1 Taxidea taxus jeffersonii
CCCCCCCCCCGCACCCCCCATACACTCCACCACTGGAACCAAGCGATTGCCATGCTGCTTTTCTGTCATGGATTACTTTGCATTTTCTAGAATTCCATGTAAATGGAAACAGGCAGTAGGTACTCTCTTGTGCCTGGCTTCTTCCATTTAACATCATGCTTTTGAGATTTACCCACATTATTAGATATCCCAATAGTTTATTTCTTTTTATTGTTGAGTAGCTTTCCATTGTATGGGGGTACCACAGTTTGTTTATCCATTCACTTGTTGAACATTCTAATTGTTTCCAATTTGGGGTCATTATGAATAAAGCTGGGGTGAACATTTGAATAGAAGTCACATGAATGTATGGATTGAAATTGCCGGATTATATGGCAAGTGATTGATTAACTTCATAAGTATCTGCCCAATTCTTGGGGCTCCTGGGCAGCTCAGTTGGTTAAACCTTTGCCTTCAGCTCAGGTCATAATCTCAGGGTCCTGGGACTGAGTCCCCTATGGAGCCCCCCCACCAAATCAGGCTCCCTGCTCAATAGGGAGTCCACTTCTCCCTCCACCCCTCCCCCCTCTTTCTCTGCCCTCCCCACTCACGTGTGCACGCATACACACGCACTCTCTCAAATAATAATAATACGAAGAAATTGCTCAATTCTTTTCCAAAGTGACTATAGAATTTTGTATTTTCACCAGCGACGTTTGAGAGTTCTAGCAATCCACACATACAAAAAGTTGATGTTGCAAGTAAATCTTAATTTTAGCCTTTTGAGAAAGTGTGTTGTAGTACATCTTTATGACTTTCATGTGCATTTCCCTAATGACTAATGATGTTCAGCATGTTTTATGCTATTTGTTTCTTTTGTCCCATCTCTTTGTTGTTCTTTATTCTCTTTTCTTAACTTTTTCTGGATTAAGTATATTTTTAAATCATCCTGTATTCACTATTGGTATATTAGCTGTATCCATTTTTGTGTCTTTATTTTAGTAGGTTTACAAAATGCATCTTTAGCTTATCACTTTGTGCCTTCAAATAATGGTATATCAATTTACAGATATTTTAAGAAACTTAACTGTAGTATGATTTCATTTTCCCCTCCTGTATCTTATGTTATTTTTTTGTACATTTTGCTTCCATATATACTATAAACTCCACAATCTATCATTCTTATTTTTGCTTTAAACATTCAATTATCTTTATAAAGAAATTTGGAGAAATAAGAAAAAAGGTCTTTTGTATTTACCCATATATTTACTATTTCCAGTGTTTTTTTTCTTCCATATTTCAGATACAATTTTTTTTTTTTTCTTCTGGCATCATTCTTCTTCTGCCTGAAGAACTTCCTTAGTATGTCTTATAGGTCAGGTCTATGGGCAATGACTTCACTTATGATATGTATGTCTGAAAGAGTCTTTACCTTAATTTTCGAAAGATATTTTTTGGTGGGAATGGAATTCTAGGTTGATAATTTTTTTTCCTTTTTCTTTGGTTTGTTTGTTTTCCTTTTCAGTGCTTTAAAAGTTTCTTTCTTTCATAGTTTCTGATGAGACATCCATGATCATTCTTATCTTGTGTCACATTTTAAAAAATTATTTTTATTGACATATAATGTATTATTTGCCCCAGGAGTACAGGTCTTTGAATCATCAGACTTACACATTTCACAGCACTCACCATAGCACATACCCTCCCCAATGTCCATTGTGTCACTTTTGTCCGGCTGCTTTTATTGTATTCTCATTATTACTGTTCATTCTGGCAATTTGTTTATTCTGTGCCTTGGTATAATTTTGTTCATCTCTCTTTCTTTTTTAAGGTTTTATTTATTTGACAGAGAGATCACAAGGTAGGCAGAGAGGCAGGGAGAGAGAGACGGGGAAGCAGACTCCCTGCTGAGCAGAGAGCCCGATGCGGGGCTCCATCCCAAGACCCTGAGATCATGACCCGAGCCGAAGGCAGAGGCTTAACCCACTGAGCCACCCAGGCACCCCAATTTTATTCATATCTTTTTCTGTTTGGAGTTCACTGAGATTTTTGGACCTTTGGTGTGTAGTTGCAAGGAAAAAAAAAATTTTTTTAAAGAGATAGAGTACACACATGCATTGGGGGAAGAGCAGAGAGGGAGAGACAGAATCCCAAACAGGCTCTGTGCCCAGGGCAGGGTCCGACATGGGCTCAATCCTATGGCCCTGAGATCACAACTCAAGCTGAAATTAAGAGTCAGACACCCAACTTACTGAGCCACCCACGTCCACCAGTTGCTATCAAATTTTTAAACCATTTTTGGCCATTATTTCCTCACTTTTTTTCTGACTCTGACTTCTGGAACTTTAATTATATATACTTTAGATAATTTAATTTCATCCCACAGGTCAGAAATGCTCTTCAATTTTTTTTTTAAATCTTCTATTTTACTTCTTTCATTTTGGGTAAAATATCTGTCTTCAAATTTGATGCTCTTGTTTTCATCACTGTCAAACCCACTGTTTACTGCATCCGGTGTACTTGTCATTTCAGATATCTCTTGTTCATCTCTAGAGTTTGAGTTGTATTTTTATAATATTTTGTTATGTTTCATACCATGTTCTTAAGCACATAGAGTATATTTATAATAGTTGGTTTACTGTTAATGTCTGCTAATTCTATCATCTACGGCATTTCTGGTATTTCTGGTGTCTGTTGATTCTTTTAGTTGCTCTCCTGGTTGGGAAGTATTAATTTCCCAACTTCTTTGTCTGCCTGGTAGTTATTTTATTTGCAGTTGGAGATGTTGAATTCTACATTTCTGGGTCCTGGATTTTTTGGGTATTCCTTTAAATATTGTTGGATTATATTCTGGGATGCAGTTAAGTTACTTTGAATTAGCTAGATACTTTTGAGACTTGATCTTAAGCTCTGTTAGGTTAAGCTCAGAGTAGAGTTAGTAGACTTAACGTGGTCTAGGCAATGACTTTCTAAGGGCACTAACAAATGCTCTGTGAACTAGGAGATTTCTCCACCATGACTGCTGGAAAACCTAAACTGTTCCTGTCTCTTGTGAGCTCCAGAAATTATTCTGCCTTCTCTTTTCTTCCTGGTATTTCACCTCACACATTCTACCTGCTTTGGGCTCCCTGTAAACAGAACTATGTCCCCTCAGCTCAGTGGGACCACAAACCTCTGTTTGGGTCCCCCCTCTCTGTGTCGCAGCCTAAGGAGTTTCTATCCTTAGGCAAAGTGATCAGGCAATGTCAGGTAGCATCGCATTTGTTCCCCTTCTTTCCAGGGTCCCTGTCTTGGGCTGTCCGTCCAGAAATGTCTGGAAAGAGATGTTTCATATATTTTGTTTGGATTTCTAGTTGCTTAAGTTAAGAGGATTAACTCATTCCTATTTATTTCACTGTCACTAGAAGCAGAAGCTCACTACTATGTTTATAGTATGCTTTGACTTAAGTATTTGAGGATTCCTTCTAGTTTCAAAACTTTTAGATGATCTAAGCAGATAATTGAGAACATCTTTCTCCTTTGGAGCATTCTCATGGGCCTGGTCTTTACTAAAGATATAAACTTCTAATATCTAAGTTCTATATGCCAGGATTCATCAATATGAGGTTTATCCATATGGCATGTACTAATGGGGAAAAAAGATGGAATTCTACTCTTGTCTAATGTCCTTATAGGTCTTGGAGAGACTTGAAGCAAGAATCATGAAGTCCATAACTCTTTATTAAGTGAGAAGTTAGGGCATCTGAGTGGCTCAGTTGGTTAAGCAACTGCCTTCAGCTCAGGTCATGATCTTGGAGTCCCGGGATTGAGTCCCACATTGGGCTCCCTGCTTGGCAGGGAGTCTGCTTCTCCCACTGACCTCTCTCATGTTCTCTCTCTCTCTCTCTCAAATAAATATCTTTTTATAAAAAAGTGAGAGGTTAAAAGGATCCAAACCAAAATGGCCCTAGACAATGACACATACCCCTATGAAGAAGCCGAATCTCTAAGGCTTTTCCTCCTGTGGCATATTCCACAATGATTGCTCCAATTTGGAGCAATTTATCCCTAATACTAACTAAATATATCATGTTAGTATGTGAGAATTCTTCTCTTTTTGGTTGTGGTATGGACGGAAGTCAGTTCCCATCAATGCAGACATTCCTAACAAATTATTAAATTGTTAGTCCCCTGTGTATGACCAAGCTGTGTGCCTTCAATTTTAGCTCATTTAATACAATATTTATTGTTTATTGAATACAACAAAAAACATGACGTCGAGAAGCTCAGAAGCATTTTGGGGGAGATGAGACAAAGACAGAAAATGTTAAACAGTATAAGACTGTAATGAGAAAGATGTTCGGATGCAGGATAGGAAGTGTCAGTTGAACTGTAGAGGCAGTTCGTACCATGTGCTTTCTCTCTTTCAAATGCTTTCATCTTCCATGGCTCTGTAGTGAACATTCTTTGGTATATTCCAACCATTCCTTAGCTGCAGAGCTGAAACATTCAGAAGATATGGATTTGATGAGTTCTGAGTATGTTTGGATGATTACTTGAGTGTTCTGATTGCTAGTGGTCTGTCTGTGCACCCCAGACCTGCACTTGTTCTTATCAGCCCATCATAGTACTGTCTCTTGGCAGTGTGGGTCATGGAACAAATATTGGAATCATTGAGGCCTGGGTTTGGAGCTTTGCTACCTTTGCAGCATTTAGATCTTGGGAGGGTGTATTAGTTAAGGACGATGACTTGGCTGAAGACAACATATTCCAGCTTAGTTAGTTCAAGCTACAAGAGAGCTAAGTTCCTTATGGAACCCACAGGTGAGAATGAAGTTGAGTTACAAGCTCAGATAGAACCTGAGACTGTGACAGTCCAGGAAATATGCTTCATTCTTCTTTCTGACTGCATATGGTCTTCTTCCTACAGTAGACATGACAGGTAGGGCCAAGGCTGAGAGTGACCAAAGCTTTCATTTTCTCAGCCATGTTGGTTGTTGTTTATGTCAGGGTGCAGTTCACAGAAAATGTTGGGGAGGTGGTAGAAAAGTTCCCATAAAAACAGTAAATGGGACGATAAAATGATGATTACTTTCCGTAATGAATCATTTCACCTCTTTTAGTTCAACTTACTTATATATAGGAGGTCCTCCATAAATATTAACTCAGTTCTCCCTGACTTCCTTTCCAGTCGGTTTTCATTCTCTGTCCTAGACAATTTTCTGCGAAGAGTATACAAGATGTACTGCTCATAAATAGAAATATGTCTTGATAAAACAAGTTACATTTCCATAATTTATCAAGACAAGTATTCATATGTTCCTCCTCGGCCAAACTGATGCTGTGGAAAGTAACAGACTGGTTTTGAAGATTCTTCACCCACGAAGGTTGCTAGCTGGGGTGAGGGTTGTGTAGATATAGAGCCTGCCTGTGGGGTGACCTTCTGGGGTGTCCTTTGGGTATTGCAGAAGGCCATTAGGAAAATACATTAACCAAGTCAAGAAAACACACTGTGATGGTTCCCTCAGGGTAAAAGGGATGGTTTTTGAAGAGCTCACAAACTCCCATGCAATGGCCATGCATGGCCACAACAAGACATGCTGGCCACCCAGTGTGAATAAAGATACTTAACCTTTTGCCCTTCAAATACTCATTCTAGTATTCAGGCCAGAGCCGGAAGCTACAAAGTGAATAGAAAAGGCGGTATAGGTCAGGAGAAACAGTCAAAGATATGCTTCCATTTCCTTCCCCATTTAGGTCTTCAGGCCTCAGTTGCTGGCATGAGTAAGGAGAGGGGAGAAGCCTTGAATAGGCTGTGAGATTGCAGTTTTAACGTCAACTAGACTGGATATTTTAATACCTTACTACCAGAAAAATGGGTATGAATTATCAAAGTGAGGTGGTTCTTGTAACTATAAAACCTATAGAATCTGTCTAAAATATTATCCAGGGCTGGGAAAATGAAATCCAATGGAGCTTGATTTAAGGTAACATACATATACCATTTAATTAAATGATTTACACTTATTGAAGTGAATATAGTTATAGTTAGTAGAACATATTGTAGATTTTGATAGAAATAATCAGTTCTTTGTCTTAAGGGAACTAGTTAAACCTTTAAGCAAGACAGCCAAGGAATTGCTTAGGGGGTGGTGTAGCTCATCCTCCATTCTCTGTGCTCTGTTCTGTTCCTGGCCTGATCTTAGCTGAGATCTCTAGTTGTGATTCCTGCTTATTTTAACCTATGACCAAAGCTTCACAATCTTTGCTTTCTAACTATGAGAATGACTTCCTGATGCCACAAGTCTTTTTCTACTCCTGAGGACTAATGTTCTGTATGCTACCTCATGTCTGCCCTTTCTCCTTGAAGAGCGGGTTGTCCACACACTATGTAGATTGAAAAGGCCTTTCTCTTCCTTTGATGTTAATGCTATTTTTGGCTTAAAGTCTAAACTGGTAATGGGTCCCTCGTTTATGCCACACCATGACACTTCCAATTAATACAGAATTAAACAACCTTCCCAGCAACAGTCTTTTTTTTTTTTTTCCACTCCATAGCCAGTATTGTGTGCAAGTTAACATTGCAAAGTCCAAGCCTTCACATATGGTGATTTTGTGAAATGGAATTCTGGACTTCAAATATATTTCCTTTTCGCTGAGCCTACTGAATTGTGTTCAGGTCAGTTCTCCAGTTCTTAAACATCTGGTTTTTGAGAAGCAGTGACCAATACAATAAACTCTCTTCCCCCCGGTCTATCTGCCTTAAAAAATTTTGGACTCAAAGAAGGAAAGTTTCTTGCCTTTCTGCCCTCTCCCGAAATACACAGGTTTTCAGAGCTCCAGAGTTTCTATGACTCCACAGAAAAGATTTTGCATATAGATACATTTTGGTAATACTTACCTGCAGAACACTTCTGAAATAAATGTATTCTAGTCTTCAGTGTCTTCCTGGCAAGGATCTTCTTGCAAAACCGTCTCCAGGACCCTGCAGGTTAGGATTTCCAAGTTTCAGTTAAAATTGTGAAACAGCCCAGGATTCATGTCCTTCCCCATATCACAATAATACCGTTGTGATTTAGAATCCAGTCCTCCAAAACTCTCTGACTTTCACTTTTCATGTTATGCTTGCTTTCATGGAGGTATCTGAGTTTCTTAGAAAAAAATCAATACAGTATTTTCACACAATGGTGTAAATTATTGGTAGCTGAAGAGTGCTTTTCAGTTTTCAGCTCTGGCTCATTTTTTGGCCTTGCCTAATTCCTACAGCATCATTCCATTATGTCCCTTCCTTCATCAGAAAGCATAGTTGGCTTTACATTGTTCTCATATAATGTTTAAAATCCCCGGTCTGATATGTTCATGGTCTTTTGCCCTTTGAACTTACTTTTTTTTAAGATTTTATTTTTTATTTATTTGACAGACAGAGATCACAAGTAGGCAGAGAGGCAGGCAGAGAGAGAGGGGGAAGCAGTCTTCCTGCTGAGCAGAGAGCCCAATGTGGGGCTCCATCCCACGACCCTGGGATCATGACCTGAGCTGAAGGCAGAGGCTTTAACCCACTGAGCCACCCAGGCGCCCCTGACCTTACTCTTATTTTAAGTTCATATCAAACCCGTTTGATCTACTCTTCATTTCCTGTATACCAAACACATTTTTCCAACTCTATTTTTTTTGTTTGTTTGTTTTTTATTTTTATTTTTTTGACTAATCACATTAGCCTTTCTCACTTTTTGCTCATCATTATCCTATCCGTCCTTAAAGGATCAGTTGATGACCACCTCCTCCATGATACTCTTCTGGATTTCCTCAGTAAGATACAATTTCTTTCTCTTCATATTTCCTGTAGCATTAAGTATTCATCTCATATATTCTTCTCCGAGTGCTTTGGAGTGGACGTCATTTATGTCCTTTATATGGCTGGTGACCACTTTTTCCAAACCAAATATTGACATACTGGACCAGGTCTTTTTCTTCAATTTGTGGTTTTCTTTATATAATTTTTAAAAATACATTTATAAAATTAAACTGTATTCTCTTAGGTTGTGAGCTTGAAAAATTTCAAGACTGAAGTGAGCTTGCTGTGGCCAGTTGGCTAGTTGCTAAACTGATGGTTTGTGTTTGCCGGCCAACACATGATTGCCTGAGAGAAAATTTACATGGGGAAGCAGATTGCAGTACACATGTTGCTTGGAGAGCCCATGAAAAGAGTTGAGGGATATTTCAGCCAGGTCTGATGGAGTATTCCAGTCTCAGCAGGAGAAACACACGCACACACACAGGAATGGCTTGTCTTTGCCAGGATTGGCTCTCTTTAACTGTTTAATAAGCACTAACATTTTATCTACCTTGACTTCCCATTTTCTGATCACTTTCTCTCTTTTGACCTCATTGTTTTTCATGTGTATCGATGCAACCATTTTGGCTCTTTATTCTGCTTTAGGAATCATTCCGTCTCCTTAGGAAGGTTTTGCATGTGACAGGTCTTATCTTTCATGTTTTGGTGTTTAATAGCACTCAGAAGTTTTCGATTTTTTTCTCTTTCTTTCTTTCTTAAGAGTATGCTCACTTAATAATCAACACTTTCTTGCCTTTTTTTAAATGCTTCTTTTTTAAAAAATTATTTTTATTAACATGTAATATATTACTTGCCCCAGGGGTACAGGTCTGTGAATCATCAGGCTAACGCATTTCACAGCACTCACCATAGCACATACCCGCTCCAGTGTCCATAACCAAGCCACTCTGTCCCTACCCACCACTCTCCAGCAACCCTCAGTTTGTTTTGTGAGATTAAGAGTCTCTTTTGGTTTGTCTCCCTCCTGACCCCATCTTGTTTCATTTTTTTCCTTTCCTACTCTCCACAATCCCCGCCTGCCTCTCAGATCCCTCATATCAGAAAGATCATATGATAATTGTCTTTCTCTGATTGACCTATTTTGCTCAGCATAATACCCTCTAGTTCCATCCACGTCACTGCAAATGGCAAGATTTCATTTCTTTTGATGGCTGCATAGTATTCCATTGTATATATATACCACTTCTTCTTTATCCATTCATCTGTTGATGGACATCTAGGTTCTTCCCATAACTTGGCTATTGTGGACATTGCTGCTATAAACATTCGGGTGGATCACTACATTTGTATCTTTAGGGTAAATACTCAATAGTGCAATTGCTGGGTCGTAGGGTAGCTCTATTTTCAACTTTTTGAGAAACGTCCGTGCTGTTTTCCAGAGTGGCTGCACCAGCTTGCATTTCCACCAACAGTGTAGGAGGGTTCCCCTTTCTCTGCATCCTTGTCAACATCTGTCTTTTCCTGACTTGTTAATTTTAGCCATTCTGACTGGTGTGAGGTGTGTTTGATTTGTATTTCCCTGATGCCGGGTGATGTGGAGCACTTTTTCATGTGTCTGTTGGCCATCTGGATGTCTTCTTTGCAGAAATGTCTGTTCATTTCTTCTGCCCATTTCTTGATTGCATCATTTATTCTTTGGGTGTTGAGTTCAGTACGTTCTTTTTAGATTTTTGGATACTAGCCCTTTATTTGATATGTCATTTGTGAATACATTCTCCCATTCTTTAGTTGTTGTTTGGTTTTGACTGTTTCCTTCACTGTGCAAAAGTCTTTTGATCTTGATGAAGTCCCAATAGTTTATTTTTGCCCTTGTTTCCCTTGCCTTTGGCAAAGTTTCTAGGAAGAAGTTGCTATGGCTGAGGTGGAAGAGGTTGATGCCTGTGTTCTTCTCAAGGATTTTGATGGATTCCTTTTTTACATTGAGGTTTTTCATCCATTTTGAGTCTACTTTTGTGTGTGGTGTAAGGAAATGGTCCAGTTTCATTCTTCTGCATGTGGCTGTCCAGTTTTCCCAACATCATTTGTTGAAGAGACTGTCTTTTTTCCATTGGACATTCTTTCTTGCTTTGTTGAAGATTAGTTGACCATAGAGTTGAGGGTCCATTTCTGGGCTCTCTAGTCTATTCCAGTGATCTGTGTGTCTGTCTTTATGCCAGTACCATACTGTCTTGATGATTACAGCTTTGTAATAGAGCTTGAAGTCTGGAATTGTGATGCCACCAACTTTGGCTTTCTTTTTCAACATTCCTCTGGCTATTTGGGGTCTTTTTCTGGTTCCATATAAGTTTCAGGATTACTTGTTTCATTTCTTTGAAAAAATTGATATTATTTTGATAGAGATTGCATAAAACGTATAGATTGCTTTAAGTAGTATATACATTTTCACAATATTTGTTCTTTCAGTCCATGAGCATGGAAAGTTTTTCCATTTCTTTGTGTCTTCTCAATTTTTTTCATGAGTACTTCATAGTTTTCTGAGTACAGATTCTTTCCCTCTTTGCTTTAGGTTTATTCCTAGGTTTCTTATGGTTTTGGGTACAATTGTAAATGGGATTGACTCCTTAATTTCTCTTTCTTCTGTCTTTCTGTTGGTATATGGAAATGCAACTGATTTCTGTGCCTTGATTTTATATCCTGACACTTTACTAAATTCCTGTATGAGCTCTAGCAGTTTTGGAGTGGAGTCTTTTTAGGTTTACCACATAAAGTATCATATCATATGCAAAGAGTAAGAGTTTGACTTCTTCTTTGCTGATTTGGGTGCCTTTTATTTCTTTTTGTTGTCTGATTGCTGAGGCTAGGACTTGTAGTACTATGTTGAATAGCAGTGGTGATAATGGACATCACTGCCGTGTTCCTGACCTTAGGGGAAAAGCTGTTTTTCCGCATTGAGAATGATATTTGCTGTGGGTTTTTCATAGACGGCTTTGATGATATTGAGGTATGCACTCTCTATCCCTATACTCTGAAGAGTTTTGATCAGGAAGGGATGCTGTACTTTGTCAAATGCTTTTTCAGCATCTATTGAGAGTATCATATGGTTCTTGTTCTTTCTTTTATTAATGTATTGTATCACATTGATGGATTTGCAGATGTTGAACCAACCTTGCAGGCCAGGAGGAATAAATCCTACTTGGTCATGGTGAATAATCCTTTTAATGTACTGTTGGATTCTATTGGCTAGTATTTTTGTGAGAATTTTTGCATCTATGTTCATCAAGGATATTGGTCTGTAATTCTCCTTTTTGCTGAGGTCTTTGTTTGGTTTTTGGATCAAGATGACGCTGGCCTCCTAAAATGAGTTTGGAAGTTTTACTTCCATTTCTATGTTTTGGAACAGTTTCAGGAGAATAGGTATTAGTTGTTCTTTAAAAGTTTGGTAGAATTCCCCCTGGGAAACCGTCTAGCCCTGGGCTCTTGTTTATTGGGAGATTTTTGATGATTGCTTTAATCTCCTTACTGGTTCTGGGTCTGTTCAGGTTTTCTATTCCTTCCGGGTTCAGTTTTGGTAGGTTTTATGTCTCTAGGAATGCATCCATTTCTTCCAGATTGTCAAATAGTTGCTCATAATATGTTCTTACAGTTGTTTGCATTTCTTTGGTGTTGGTTGTGATCTCTCCTCTGTCATTCATAATTTCATTAATTTGGGTCCTTTCTCTTTTCTTTTTGATAAGTCTGGCCGGGGGTTTATCAATCTTACTAATTCTTTCAAAGAACCAGCTCCTAGTTTCATTGATTTGTTCTATTGTTTTTTTGGTTTCTATTTCATTGATTTCTGCTCTGATCTTTATATTTCTCTTCTCCTGCTGGGTTTAAGCTTTCTTTGCTATTCTTTTTCCAGCTCCTTTAGGTCTAGTGTTAGGTTGTGTACTTGAGACCTTTCTTGTTTCTTGAAAAAGGCTCATATTGCTATATACTTTCCTCTCAAGACTGTCTTTGCTGTGTTCCAAAGATTTTGAACAGTTGTGTTTTCATTTTCATTTGTTCCCATGAATTTTTTCAGTTCTTCTTTAATTTCCTGGTTGACCCATTCATTCTTTAGTAGGATGCTCTTTAGCCTGCATGTATTTGAATTCTTTTCAGCTTTCATCTTGTGATTGAGTTCTAGCTTCAGAGCATTGTGGTCTGAAAATATGCAGGGAATGATCCCAATCTTTTGGTACCAGTTGAGACCTGATTTGTGACCCAGGATGTGATCTATTTTGGAGAATGTTCCATGTGCCCTAGAGAAGAATGTGTATACTGTTGCTTTTGGTTGGAATGTTCTGACTGTATCTGTGATGTCTGCCCAGCCCATTGTGTCCTTTAAAGTCTTTATTTCCTTGTTGATCTTTTGATCCTAGATGATCTGTCCATTTAGGGGGATGTTAAAGTCCCCTATTATTATTGTATTATTGTTGATGTGTTTCTTTGATTTTGTTATTAATTGGTTTATATAATTGGCTGCTCCCATGTTAGAGGCATAGATATTTAAAATTGTTCTTCTTGTTGGACAGACCCTTTGAGTATGATATAGCGTCTTTCCTCATCTCTTATTAGAGTCTTTGGCTTAAAATCTAATTTATCTGATATAAGGATTACCACCCCAGCTTTCTTTTGATGTCCATTAGCATGGTAAATTGTTTTCCACTGCCTCACTTTAAATCTGGAGGTGTCTTTGGGTCTAAAATGAGTTTCTTGCAGACAGCATATCAATGGATCTTGTTGTGTTTTTTTTTTTTTTTATACATTCTGATACCATATGTGTTTTTATTGGGGCATTTATCCCATTTACATTCAGGGTAAAACTGAAAGATATGAATTTAGTGCTATTGTATTGCTTGTAAGGTGACTGTCACTGTATATTGTCTCTGTTCCTTTCTGGTCTATTACTTTTAGGCTCTCTCTTTGCTTAGAGGACCCCTTTCGATATTTCCTGTAGGGCTGGTTTGGTGTTTGCAAATTCTTTTAATTTTTGTTTGTCCTGGATGCTTTTTATCTGTCCTTCTATTTTCAGTGACCACCGATCTGGATCTAGTATCCTTGGCTGCTTATTTTTCTCATTTAGTGCTCTGAATATATCATGCCAGTTCTTTCTGGCCTGCCAGGTCTCTGTGGATGCTAGTATTTCTGATGTTGTATGTTACAGACCTCTTGTTCTGAGCTGCTGTCAGGGTTTTCTCTTTGTCACTGAGACTTGCAAGTTTTAGTATTAGATGACAGGGTGTGGACCTATTTTTATTGATTTTTGAGGGGATTCGCTGTGCCTCCTGGATTGTGATGCTTGTTCCCTTTGCCATATTAGGGAAATTCCCTATGATATTCTGCTCCCAATATACCTTCTCTTTCTTCTTCTTGGATCCCAATTATTCTAATATTGTTTCATCTTATGGTATCACTTGTCTCTTGAATTCTCCCCTCATGGTCCAGTAGTTGTCTCTCTTTTCTCTTTTGCTCAGCTTCTTTATTCTCTATCATTTGGTCTTCTATATCACCAGTTCTTTGTTCTGCCTCATTTATCCTAGCAGTAAGAGCCTCCATTTTGATTGCACCTCATTAATAGCTTTTTTGATTTCAAGTTGGTTAGATTTTAGTTCGTTTATTTCTACAGAAAGGGATTTTATTTCTCCAGAAAGGGATTCTCTAATATCTTCCATGCCTTTTTCGAGCCCAGCTGGCACCTTGATAATCATCATTCTGAACTCTAGATCTGACATATTACCAATGTCCATATTAATTAGGTCCCTAGCTGTCGGTACTGCCTCTTGTTCTTTTTTTTGTGTGGTAAGTTTTTCTGCTTTGTCATTTTATCCAGGTAAGAATAGATGAATGAGAGAACAAAATACTAAAATGGTGGCAAAGACCCCAGGAAAATATATGCTAATCAAATCAGACCCGAAACTGGGGGGAGAAGAAAAGGGGAAAAAAATATATATATGTGTGTGTGTGTACATATGTATATATATTAGGCTGGTGAATAGAACAGAGCCACCCAGTTGATTTTGGGTGTATTCTGGTCTCTTAGAAGAAACTATCTCCCAAAATTTTAAAGAAAAAAAATTATATATATACAAAAATAATGGTAAACATGATGAAGGGGTGGAATATGACTGTAAAAATGAAAATTCAAAAAGATTCTAAAAAAGGAATTGATAAGATAAGTTCGTTGGAAAAAGAAGAAAAAAAGAGTAAAGGATGTGATCAGGTTAGAGGCTAGAACAAAAGCCATGTGCTAGATTTAGGGTATATTTTGATTTATTAGAAGAAATTGTATCTCAAAATTTTAAGGTAAAAAACCCTATATGTATAGAAAAAATAAGGTTAAATACAATGAAGGGATAAAATATAACAATGAAAATTTAAAAAGATTTTTTAAAAAGGTATTGATAAGATAAAACAGTTAAAAAACGTTAATAGAGGAAAGAGAAAAAGTTAAAAAATAGAATAAGAAAAAATTAAAATTAAAAAAAGTTTAACTTTGCAAGACTAAAGGATCATGGGAGAAAAAGCTGTGAATTCTATGTGTTGGTTTCCTCTAGCTGTGGAGTTCCGCAGTTCTCGATGATTGGTTAACTTGATCTTGGCTGGATGTTTTTGCTGATCTTCTAGGGGAAGGGCCTGTTGCAGTGATTCTCGAATGTCTTTGCCGGAGGCAGAATTGTACCGCCCTTGCCAGGGGCCAGGCTCAGTAATCTGCTCAGGTTCGCTTTTGGGAGCTTTTGTTTCCTGAACACTTTTGGCAGAGCTTTGGAGGAGGAGAATGAAAATGGCAGTCTCCCAGTCTCTGGTCCGGAAGAGCTGAGAGCTCGGGACCCCCCTCCTCAGTGTGCCTTCAGAGAAAAGCTGTCAGTCCCTCCTGTCTCCCTGGTCTATGGCTGTGCTCCGTACTCACCTGGCCTGTGACTGAGCATTTCTGTCTCTGGAGCACGGACCCGTTTGGAGTCTCCAAACCCAGAAGATTCCTGCCACGTGCTTCCCACGCTGCTCCTCTCAGAGGAGTAAGGAGGGAGTCTCCCCCAATCTGTCACTTGTGGGGCCCTGCTCAAAGAGCAGTGTGCCCACTGTGCCTCAGATCATGGCTTAAGGTAACCCCGAGCTGAGAGTGCACTCCTCAGCTCCGTCTCTGCAGCTGGCTTCCCTGTTGGGATATCTGGCAGCTCTGCCACAGTCAGACACCCCTGGTCTTTCTTTGACCCCGCAGGTCCTGAGATCACAATGTCCCCTCAAGGGCTCCCCGCCCCGGCCTAGCCTCTGGAGCGACGTCCCTCAGTGAAGCAGGCTTCTGAAAGTTCTGATTTTGTGCCCTGCTGCTCCATCTTGCTGGAGCCGGCCCTACCCCCCCCCCCCACAGTCTATCTTCCCATCACTTTGGTTTCATTTCTCTGAACATCCTACCTTCTAGAAAGTGATCGATTTTCTGTTCCTAGAATTGCTGTTCTTCTATTCTATCTCCTGTTGAGTTTGTAGGTGTTTGGAATGATTTGATAACTGAACTCCTGGGACCTGATGTCATTTCAGTCTTCTATTCCTCTGCCATCTTGCCACCTCCCTCTCTTGCCTTTTTAATAAAGATAAATAGACAATTCTGGGGTAGTATATTATAGTTTGCAGAACATTTGTAACCAGGACTCTTCCAGAAACTCAGAATATATCATCCTGTCCCTAACTGCCCTGGAAGCTCAGGGAAAGCAGGGACATGGCAACTTTTAATACCACATATCCCCTACTGCAACAAGAATAGTGAGGACCTAAGTAAATATTTATTGAGTGAATGGCCAACTACAAGGCATAGATACAGGCATAATGAGTGAGGGAAATTAGGTTTTTGAAGATACCTCCTGAAACTTGCTCTGACGTGGGTAAAAGAAGAGGTAATTGTAGTCTGGGGCCTTGCTCCCTGTTCTTAGCTCATGCTTGCAGGAGGCATTAGAAAAGGAAGTTGGCCTCTGGTACTGTTTTCCGCTGTAGGTTATATGGAAGCAAAGGCAGGACTTAAGCAACTAGGTCTATTTTTAAACTCAGTGACATATTTAAATAGGTTGTGATAGAAAGTGGTGCAAAGATATTTCACAGGTAGAATATCACATCCAGGGTGCTTTAACACTGCATTCAAGTGACCTGTGAGGGGATGGGTAGAAGCATCTGTAAACTGAAATAAGTCATTGCGAGCTCCTCTTTGGAACCCACAGCTCTGGCAACGGGTGACTTACGCTGTGGGGTCAGGAGACCTGGGTGTTATGTCTAGCACTATGGTGCCACTTTAGTTTACAGACTTGGAGATTAATCTAATGAACCTTCAGTAGTTTTCTCCATTTAAAAAAAAAATCTGCCTACTTTTTTATTTCCTTATAAATTTCTCTTGGTCTAAATGTCGATGAGGGCACAAGAGTCTTGTGAGTGAGCGGCACCGATTGCTAGGAGGGAAAATTACCCCATTTGTGAGTGAGTGAAATTTGCTTTCTCTGTGAAGAAACATTATCTGCATAATGCTGTATAGAAGTAGGGAACAGAACCTGCAGTTCCCTCCTGTGACTTGATCCCCTGCAGTTGTATCTCCTCTGGATGGACAGATAGGCTATATGAGGGACAGAGCTGCCAGCTGGCATGGATGCTACAGTGCAAAGATGGCAAATTGGAAATTTCAAGGGGAAAGATTTATAATAGCTGATGGAAAAGTATGTTGATACTGAGAGCTCTGAGAGGTCCAGTAAAGGAAAATAGAGGATCTTCTCTGAGAAAATGATGAAAGAGCCCTAGAGAAGCCATCTTAACCTGGTGTAGCAAATCTTGACTCCCTCCTTAGACTGTGCCTTCTTCTTCCATGTGACTTTGCTTATGATCTTTCTTTCTCTTGGAAAATTTTCCTGTACTAATCCGAAGACCCGAAGACACGGGGAAATGTGCTAAGTCTGTGAAATATCTGTTTCATTCATTGATGGCTTGGTTCATCCATCCGTCCGTCCATCCATCCATCCATCCCTCCATTCATTCATTTACTCATTCCTGTCACAAATACCGGCTAAGTGCTTACTCTTTACCAGGCACTAAGGAAAAAGAGTTGAAGATCAACCAAGGTCCTGTCTTCCTGGAGTTTACTTGCTTGTAGGGCAAATAAATAGTGGATCAATGAACAATTAACTAGATAACAGAATGCCAGGTGGTGACAGTGTTAGGAAGAAAATCAAAGAAGGGTGGGAGAACTAGTGATGACATAGTTTTTGGATTCTCCATCTCACTGGCTGTTCTTGGCCCCTTAGTGGGAGAGACTGGCAAGGGAAACTTGTGGTGTTGACTTTGATGTTAGGGTGGTTTTCCATGTCGCATCTCATTCCTACCCTCTTCCTCCAGTCTCTAAGATCTGCAGTGTAAGGCAGCTGTCCCTCTCTTCATTGACACCTCACTGCATTGTTTGGCCCAGATGACTAGAAACTTCTTCCCTTTTTCTCACACAGTGTTGTAGAAATCTCCAATCTGTTGATGTTCCTCCTTTCCTCTTTTGCATCTGTATGTTCTAAGATCCCCTCACTACCATGTGTAGTCAAATCTTGGGAAGTCATAAAGATAGGCCCTTCTATACAATCCACCACATCTAAATGTGTTTAATTTAGATTAATTAATTAACTAAATTAACTAATTAATTTAGTTAATGAAAACACTTAATCTGTTTAAATTTTAAATAACAACAGAGCCATCGCTCAGTTGGCTGTCCTTCCTCTTTGCCAGTTCTACTTTTTTAGAGACTCATTTTAATTCTCAGAGTTGTCCACATGGAGCCTCCAATAATTTATCAATTACAGTTTTGGTTTTCCTACCTGGTAACAGTTCCCAGAGTGGTTTCTGCTTGTGCATTTCTGCCCTGGTTAGTTGTCTTTGTTTCTGCCTGTTTGTCTCTCCAATTTGGGAAAACTATTGCTCCCCAGTGAAGCTCAGTTCTCCGACAGATCTAAGAAGAGTTGATTTTAAGTTCATTCAGCTTTTCTCTTATAGGATGGGAGTGATGAGTTGAATGGATTAAAAATTACCATTGTTATAGTGCTGGAAAAATTTTTATGTATGAAAACAGCAATAGCCTTACACTGAGAACAAATAATACTTAAAAGCATGTGAAGATGTGATTGTGATGTTGCTTACAAAAAAAAGTATACGTATCTTTTGAAGTGTTGAAAGGAAACTAGTACTTTATATATCTTGTCGTATCACTTTTTGTAAGTATTGAATATATTCCTGTTTATGTTTCTATGTTTTGTTGCCTTAAGAACTATTTTGAATGTATCTTGAATATATGAAAGAAGAGTACATGTCCTATGTGACATGATGCTGTATTATATATAAAACTGTGTATATACATTTTTAAAAAGAAATATTCACACATCTAGAGACTCAATTTAAGTCTACATGCTCTAACCATTTCAGCTCCATGGGATGTCTTCACTTTCTTGCTTCTATCCTTGATAGTAAATATTAGAATGCTCAATTATATTTCACCTACAGCAGCTCTCTTGTTTGTGCATATCTTGTCTGCTAGCTAGGTGGAGAACTCTTGAAATGAAAAGAGAATATCTTAGTCACTTATGGCTGCCCAGATTTTATGGATGAACATAGATTTGAGTGCCTTCCATATGCTAGATACTGCTACATATATTTTTCTTCATGATCACATTACTTCTATGAGATAATTTGTTTTCATGATTTGTTGAAATGAAATCTGATGCTCGGGAGGGTCACAAATTTGCCTGTAGTTACTCTTTTTGAAGTGGCAGAGCTAGGTTTTGAATTCAGGTGTGTTTGAGTCTGAGAACAAGACAGTGCTCCTTCAACTATAAAAGAGCCATGCAGCCCTACTTGGTGCTTTGTCTCCATAGACACAAGTGTATTGTTGATTGAGTGACTTAGTGGATGGATTCTCTGGGCCTCCTTTCTACTTACTGTTCTCTTCTCTGTAAATTGATCATGGAAGCAACCTGACCTAAGAATCAAATAGTCCACTGAGGTCTCTTAATTTGGCAACCAAGAGAAGGTAGAGTTCATTAACTAAAGCTCTCTCTCATCCGTTTTCTTTAAACTTCCAGAATGTTTCAGAAGCATTTTCCTGAGTTCCATTACAAGGTGGAACATTTTAGCCATTACTGAAGAAAGCACTATTAACATTTTATGAGTTGGCTCCTTTCTTCCTAACACTGTGAGAATAAAACATTGTTTGCTAAATTCTGGCTGCTCAATTCCTATTTTTTAATGATGTTTTATAATCCAGGCCTTCATTATAGAAACATAGGGGTATGTTTATTACTGCAAGACCAAGCAAAAAAGAGTGCCCGAGATCCTAGGAGACATAGCTAAGCAGTAATCTTTGATTTTCTGTAGCTTTCCATCAAAATTGTCTCTCATTTTTTGTCTCCCTAAATTTCGTTCTTAAAAATAAAAACAAAAGTTACTCTTTTTAAACATAATACACATCTATTATAATAATTTGGAAAAGACAGAAAAAATCCAAAGAGGAAGAAAATCTCACAGTCTCCCCATCCAGATATGGCTGCTAACATTTTGGCATATTTCACATCACTCACTGCCCTTCTTCCCACTCTTTTTGCATACAGCGTTTATTTTAGATGTATAGAATTTTAATAATCTTTCTGCACAATGTAGATTGTAAACATTTTTGCCTGTCATTAAAATATTTATAAATATTATTTCTACTTAGTGGCTGTATAGTTAATTGATGTAACTCTTCCCTCAAAGCTGGTAATTCCACGTGGAATTACCTGGAGATAATTGGGTGTGGAACGAAAAGAAAGGAATAGAAGGCAGCAGAGTTCTTGACTCATATTTTTTCTCATGGACTGAAAAAAGAAAAAAGAATCCAGACACTGCTAAAACATTAAAAATGAATGGATTCCTCATGGTCGGGATGGAGTACAGATAACTGAATTTACTCTTTATCTGAAACAAATAAAAAAATGGACAAAATATGTGAAATAACAAATTTCGAGACATTATACCTCATAATCAAAGGACAGTGACCTCTGAGAATGGAAAATAAATGAGGTGAACTCCCCAGTTGCCACAGCTGACTGTCTAGAGAGTTTATGGACAACATTACAGGGAACGGGGACGTAAGTGGAGACTAGTGAGCTGTTAGAGTTGAGGAGATGGAGCTGAGAGTTTGGGGAGATTAAGTCAGCTAACATGCTCAGGGAAGTGTCCCAGAGAGGAGAAAGCTTAACAGAGAGAGAGCTTTTTGGAGATCTATGGAGCATTCTTATTGAGTCTTCAACTGACTAATGATCAGTGTATGCATGTGGCTGGGAAAAAAGCAACCGATAGGATTAGAGGGAATAATCCCTAGAGCTCATATAGGTCTGGGAGGTTCCTTCTCCCACCAGCAAGAGTATAAAACCTTATAATTCATGGGGTGCCATGTAGACTACTCAGAAGGTGTTTGCTTCAGCAATAGGAAAATATTAGTCCTAGGATAAAATTGCTCTGGTCTTACTAGCAACTTAAAAGTGAGACTCTAAAGGATAAAACTGATTCCAAGTAACTTAAATGCATAGCAGAACAAAGGTAAAGAATATTTATGGGAATATAAAAATATCTAGCGCCCAATAAGGAAAAATTCATAATGTTTACTGTGCAATCAGATATTACTGTTAATGCAAAGAAGCATGAAAATACCCATAATTTAAGAGAAAAAATCAATTAAATATAATCATCCTATAATTGACACTGTTGATATGAGTGGTACAGAAACAGTTATGAAACTGCATTGTACATAATTAAGAGGCTAATAGAAAAATTGAGTAGAGACATAGATGAAATTAAAAAGACAAAACTCACCTTCCAAAGTTGAAAAATGAACTGTGGGAGATGAAGCATATGCTCTATGGGATTAATGTAAGATTTAGCATTACAGAAGAAAAGATTATTGAAATTGAAAACACGTATGACAACAGCACAAAGTCTGGAAAAGAAGAAATGAAAACATTCTGGTATAGGATTTTACACTATAAATTAAATGGCATTTATATAATTTGCTATTTTTATAACTTTCTGTGGCACTATATTAAGTAGTTAGTTTAAAGTGGTATTTAACTAGTTACAGATAACAGGCCAGAAAAGTCAATAAAATAAAATCACTGGAAAAGTCAATTCATCCAAAAAAGACTGAAGAAAGAGGAAAGCAGAAACTAGGGATAAGACAAATAAAAATTAAATAGCAAGAGGTTAGCTTTAAAAACAACCTTGTAGGTATGCACATTAAATATCAGTGGTCTAAATACCCAAATTAAAAGTTAGAAATTGTCAGATAAAAATTTCAGTATCCAACTATACGTCACCTATGACAAATCCACCTTCAGTATAAAGATATAAATCAGTTAAAGATAAAAATTTAGAAAAAGATATACTGTATTAAACTAGTAAGAGGAAAGCTGAAGTGGTCATATTAATATTGGATAGGTTTTATTTTAGAACAAAGAATTGTATCAGGAATAAATGATGTTATTTCATAATGATAGAGGTAAATTTACCAATAGGAAATAACAAATGTAAACATGGTGTATCTACTAGCAGAACTTCAAAGTACATAGAGCAAATACTAATAGAGCTGCAAGGAAAAAATAAATCCATTATTATAGTCAACACTTTTTTTTTTACAATAATTGATAGAAAAAGAAAAATGAAATCAATAAGCATACAAAAAAAGACCTTCATAATACTATCTGCCAACCTGAGCTAAGTGACATTTATAACTCCACCTAGGAGCAGCAGAATACATGCTCTACAAATGTATATAGAACCTTAGCAAGATAAATCATGTGCTAAGACATAAGTCTCAACACATTTAAAAGGACTCCAATTATTTGAAGTATATCCTCTAACTACAATGGAATTAAATTAGAAATTTAAAGCAAAAGATATTTGAAAAATCCCCCAATATTTGGAAACTAAATATAACACTTGTAAATGAGCCATAGGACAAATAAAAAAATTAAGAGAAATTAGCAAGTGTTTTGAACTGAATTTAAATACACACGTAGCTTCAAAATTTTGAGATGCAGCTAAAGCAGTATTTTCAGTAAAATTAATAGTATATGCCTATATTAAAAAAAGATCTCAGTTTCTACCCTTAAGAAACCAAAGAAAAATAAATAAAATCCAAAATCAGAAGAAAGTAGGTGATGAAGACCAGAACTGAAATAAATAGAAAACAGAAAAATAAAGAGAAAATTACACCAAAATATGTTCTTTGAGATCAATAAAATTAATAAACCAATGACCAGAATGATTAGAAATTTATCAAGAAGTAACAATTTTAAGACAGAAATGAGAGATGTGACATCATTACAAATTCTATAGATACTGAAAGAAAAATAAGGCAAAATTATGAACAACTCAGGCCAAGAAATTTGTTAACTAAGATACATTGTCCAGATTACTTGTATGACAACTGACTACAACTCACTCAAGAAGAAACAAATGAACTTAATAGCCTTACATGTGTTAAGGAGATTGAAATTATATTTAAAAATTATCTTAACAGGGACACCTGATGGTATAGTCGATTAAGCTTTGGACTCTTGATTTCAGTTCAGGTCGTGATCTCAGAATCATGAGATCAAGTCCCTATGCTCCTTTCTCTGTGCAGAGTCTGCTTAGGACTCTCCCCCTCCCTCTGCCCTCTCTCCACTCTCTTTATTTCTCTCAAATAAATCTTTTTTAAAAAATTGTCTTACAAAGAATGTATCTAACTTCGATTACTTCCATGGATAATTCTACCAAATATTCAAGGAAGAAGTAATTCTGACTCTGCACAAATTTTTGTGGAAGAATGAAGAAGAGAGTATTTTCCAGCTTTCTCTGACACTAGGATTACTTTGATAACATAATCAAAGGAAGACATTCCAAGAAAACAAAACTACAGACCAAAGTATAAAAATAATCAGAAATGGCAGTTTTAAAAAGTATCATTGTTATCAGAAAAAAAAATTACAGAGCACTTAGAAACAAATTTGACCAAAGTACTGAAAGACCTATATGCTGAAAACTATAAAATATTGCTGAAAGAAATTAAAGAAGGGTCTAAATAAATGGATGTACTCATTTGTGGAATGAAAGATTCAATATCGTCAAAATATCAATTCTCCTTAAATTAATTTTTAGATTCAACACAATTCTAATCAGTATCCCAGCAGGCTTCTTAAAATTTTTATGTAAGTTGGGAAGCTGATCCTAAAATTTATATGGAAATGCAAATGACCTAGAGGAGGCTAAGCATCTGAAAAGAGTGGACAAATTTGGAAGCCCTATACTTATCCTCAATACTTATCGTAACGGTACATAATCAAGAGAGTGTGAAATTGGCATAAAAATAGACAATCGGGGCACCTGGGTGGCTCAGTGGGTTAAAGCCTCTGCCTTCAGCTCGGGTCGTGATCCCAGGGTCCTGGGATTGAGCCCCGCATCGGGCTCTCTGCTTGGCGGGGAGCCTGCTTCTACCTCTCTCTCTGCCTGCCTCTCTGCCTGCTGTGATCTCTGTCTGTCAAATTAAAAAAAAAATAGACAATCAAAGAAAGATAATTTCTAGATCATAATAGTTACAGTTCCTAAAAGAAGGTGGCAAGTGCTTATTGACTTTCCCTCTGGATACCCCTTCGTTTTGCTTTCCAAAGTGTGATTTGAGGACTGGCAGCCTTAGTATTACCTGGAAGCATTATTGGCCATTATTGGCACCCCCACCCCCAAACTACTGAGTCTTTGTGGATGAAGCAGAGGAATGTGTGTTTTCACAAGCTCTCCGGGTGATTCTGGTGCCCACTAAGGTTTGAGAAGCACTGCCTAGACCTCTTTCTGCTATAAATCTTCCACAAATTGGGGGGCAAGCAAAAAGATTTCAAGATAGGAGCGTAATTCAGTGTCACTGAATGAAGAGGGAAGCTGATGGCTTCCATGGAATGCATTAAAATATACTCTCAGTGCTGCCAGGCTGAGATGATGGATAAAAAAATAGGTTAATCTGATTTTTAGTTATTAGGCTATTGATGATAATTGGGCTTCATTTACCCAGCATAAGCAGTTGACACAGTTTGTTTTCTGGAACCAAGTAGATGATTGAGAAGAATGTAGAGGCTGTGAGGAGAAATCCAGGATACGGGAATACTTTCTTAAATCTCTTAAAATTCCTTTTTCTTTTCTCTCTCTGTCTCTCTTACACACCCATCCACACACACACGCACGCACACACACACACACACACACACACACACACACACACCAGTACACACATATGCACACATGGATTCACAGGTCTCATGACACAGGAAACAGGAAGCAAAACTGAACAGTCTTGATGAATGACTGAAGAGCCAGAGTTCAATGCCAATTCTAGTTAGGTATGACCTAGGAGCTAGTTTCTTGGGAAATATTTGGTTACGTTTAGGGAGGCTGAGTAGCTTTGAGAGCTATCATCACAATTTGAGTTCTACCGTCAATCATCTGAAAAAAAATATATAGTGTATTGAATTAGGAAACTTAGCCTGAAGTAGTCTGATTCTACTCTCTGGAATTAGAATGTAGCTTGTCCCAATAACCAAACTGATTCCATATTATGGAAAGGAAAGGGAGGGATGACATGGAATTAGAAATGTAGGAGCACCGGAACTTACTTGTTGCTTCTTTAAAGGGGTCTATCTTGATCAACATCAGCTTTCTTTCCTACCTTCTACCTGGCTATCATAGACCTGGTCTAGATCTTAGTTTTTGATCATTGTCTTTCCCTGTGGGATATAATAGTTACAAGTACAGTCCCAAACTTTTGGTATTTAATCAAGATAAAACTGATAGCCATTAACTGAAAACAGCAACAAAATCACTTAAAATCAGGATACCCAGATATAAGCAAGGGCAAGGTGGAAACTTTCAGTGGACTTGGCAGATTGTTAGGCTCCTGTGAAATGCTCCTCACCTTACACCTTTTTTTTCTATTGCCACACAGGTATAATAATTTGTCCTCCAAATGCCAGGGCACTGCCATTTCTGGAATTTGGAAGCGGGGTGAGAGAGAACATGCAAATCTCTCACTCCAGAGTCTATTGACTTTTGTCTCTGTATGGAACTAATCTTACATTTTTGTGTCCCAAAAAAACATTCACAATGGCTGCTAATCCCCTTTTGAGTCAACCTCAACCTTTGATAATTGCTCCGCGAGGTGCTCACATGCAAGAATTGGATGCTTAAGCTGACCATTGGCTCAAGCAGCATGACTTTCCATGTTGGTTGGCATCATCAACAGGCAGGGTAAGGAGGATCTAAGGGTACCAAGAGACAGAGTTTAGGCTAATATTTTATTCCTTGTCTTTATCTTTTGGTGAAATGGCCTTTAATACAATCCAAGACTGAATATTATGGCGATTTTCCTACTTGCTGAGTCTAAGATGTGAAGGTAGAGGTCAGAATAGATGTGTCTTCCTTATTTTTCTAGGATTTTAGGTAAAAACTGTCAAAATTTTAGATATATGTAAAGCATTTGAACAGCCCTTGTAGATTATTTTAATCTTTGCTATATTCCAGGCACAGAGGGTAGGAATGGGCAGAGAGAGAGAGTGCCAAACAGACTCCTCACTAAATGCAGAGCCCCAAGGGGCTTTGATCCTATAACCCTGAGATCATGACCTGAGCAGAAATCAGGGGTCTGGATGTTTAATCGACTGAGCCACCAAGGCGTCCCCACATTGCGTACATTTATTATTACATTGAGTTTTCACAGCAACTCTGTATAGTGGTAATTGCTCCTTCCTTTCCCCAAGGCATAGAGAATTCAAATAAATTATCCAAAGTTATGAGATGGCATAAAATTGTAGCAGAGCCAAAACACAAATGTTCTTCTAACTCAAAAACTCAGAATCTTTCCGCTAAGCCAGTTGCTTTACTTGAAAAGTCTGAGTTGTCTTTTGTAGTTCTATGGTATGAATGCACTAGTTTTAGGGACCCAGATGAACAAAAGTCCTTCTTCATATGCTCGTGCAAACAAACTTTCTTCTTCACGGTCATGGTCTTGGAGCAGTTGGGATTAATCCAAAGGAAATCAGATAGTGAAACATTTATATGTCCTAATTAGTCTTCTGCCTGTTTCCAGAAGTACTCGAAGAACTCTAACAAATTCCGGAAATTCCCTAGTGAACATGATTGCCCCCTCTGTCGTATGAGCATTTCTAGATCTTCTGCTTGTATTTCTCTAGTAGAGCTTGTCAAATTGTATCTTGTGTTATTGTTTCTAATATTTGTCTGGTTCTATCCTGGTATTCTTGAATAGAAAGACTGTCTGGATTAGGGTTCTCCAGAGAAACAGACCAGTAGGTTATCTCTCTCTCATTATCATTTAGCATCTTTTGAGAGAGTTATTAAAAGGAATTTAATTTATTGTTTTATTTTGTATATTTTCCTATTATTTTAAAAATGTTTTCTGATTTATTATGAGAACTTATGCATAATATATATCCATGTAATATGTATTATAATGATTCAGCTGCATTTAGGTTATAAATTAACACATATTTCACATTCTGTGTGAACTATTTTGATAACATTAGAGGTCACATAAAAATTACTTATAGGTTGAGTCTTATTGGGTATCATAAATTAGTCTGTAGGGGAAAAGATCGCAATGGGTAGATGGGTGGTCACAATTCTCACAAACTCATGAGAACACCTGCACCTAAAATTCAGAATTCTTTTCCTTAACTGATGATGATGTTAATTAATATCCCTCATTGTGTGGCAAATCCTATAAAATACGATTTTTCCAGAATAGCTGAAGAGCAAGAAAAAAGAATGGTTCATTCTAGTTAATGACTTGCTTTTTCTTTTATTTCCTTCTCTTCCTTCTTAATTTTCCTTAGAAACAAGAATAAACGAAATCATTTCATCCTTCTTGGCATTTTTACGATTTTGTGAGGAAGACAGTTCTTCCAAATTTTAGGAAACCACCAATGCCTTCCTAAACCAGTTTCATTTTCTTTTTCTCTGCCTCTGCTTTCCCTTGCAGTCCTTGACTTACAACTCAGCCATCATCCTGCCTCTATGCTGCCCCACACTGCCTTTGTTCTTTAGAAGACACTCATTAACATTTGCTAATGTATGCTAATGAGAAGTAATTAGCATCTTCTCTGCGGTGCTGGGAAGGAAGGATGAAGACCGCACCGAGTTCAGCCAGCCTTGCTTCCTGCTTTATACTGCGGGAACAATCGTCTGCTTTCAGTTTTTACACATTTCTTTAGTGCCTTTTTGTTTATTTCATGTTGTTTGTTTATCCATGAATCTTGACAAGCATTCTTCTTCGTGACTTGGAATATTGGAGAAATGCTTGGGGGGCGGGGGGAGGAATAAGATTCCTTTCTGTTCTAAGCAATCCACGGATATAAGCGTCGCTGCCAAGGGCTTACAACATATTATTTTCATCTGGTTGTTATTTTGGTGTCCTATTACTATAAAAGATTTTAGCCACAAAAACTCATACAAGAGAACGTATTTTCATTTTAGCACACTTATTTACAGTGGTTGCTCTTTATGGTGGTAATTGAAATGTGAGAACACGCACTCTGAATATGTATGTTATGACAGCATGGTTAAGTAAGAAATGTCCCCTCCCCCAGAATATTCTAAATGCAAAGAAAAGGCAAGACTCACCATTTAAGTTTTCTGCAACCATGGAGAGCTCTAAAGGCATTTGTAAATAGCTATTTATTGAATATGAATAGTTAAAAAAAAAATAACAAGCCAGCCCCCTAAACCAGATAGAATAAGAGCTGTTTTTGTTTTTCTGTAGACCAGTGATATCATAAAATATCTAATTACAGTTTCTCACAAATACTCCAGTATGTAATTCACTATTTGAAGATCTATGCTTTGGCATTTCATATTTCCTTTTCCAGCTCAAGGATGGTAGAATTTGGAAACCTACCAGCTACCCACTCAGCCTGTATTTAATTTTAATTTCATATACAATAAAAACAGAAGGAAAAAGTGCAAAAAAAATTCGGTGTGTGTCCCCTTCCCCCCTTCTTCTTGTGTATATAAAAAGATTATTATCACTGTAAATGGATAGGAGCCCCCTCCTATCCATTTTTATTTTGAGTGAATCTCTTTTTTTTCCCCTCTCTCTGTTCTCAGGGTTGGCCATACTCTCTCCAGGACCTTATAGTAAAATGTGTTTCTTCACAGAATTCATCCTGTTCTGTTTGGCAGCTACAATACTTTATATTGCGTTTTTTAATAAAGCAGACATCAGAAGCTATTTATTCTCTACTTCTTAAGGGCTTCGCAGCCTCAGAAAATAAATATAATCTACAAGGAAAAATATTAGAGAACAACAGCCACTATAGCAGTTGAATATCTGGCCTACTCTCTTCTTTGTGTGGCTGAGTCTTACCAAAGGTCAAAATTACTATTATTTTTGTAATTTTATGACCACTGCAGTTTTAAATAACTATTTTGTATCTCCAAGATATTACAATGATTGAAAATATGACCAGCCTTTTGGCACTTATCTTAAAAGTTTTCATTAGCGTTGTTTTGGATGTATGTGCTCAGTGGTCCATTCTCTCAATGGTCTTAAGATAAGACAGATGCTGACACCTGCAGAAAAAATATTCACCCCAACCTGTCAAGTTAAACCTTTCCCCCGGAATCCTTGATGATATTCAAATATAATGATCTCTTTTTTTTTTTTCCCCCACTCCAAGGATTTTGTAAATGTCTTATAGTTTACAGGTTTTTACGGTGTTTGAATGATAGAGGAACTAAATAAGTCTTCTCTACTCAGTGGCTTCCAATCATTATGCTTAACTCCATCATTTGAAGGAGTTAGCATTGTTACATACAAATGTTACAAGCACCTTCTTGTCCTTCCCTAAAAGTAACAAAAATAAAGGGAGCTACTGATTTAAAACGAATCAGATTTCAGGTTTTGAGTAGGTCCTATTTTTGAGGAAGAAGGATCTCATCCCATCATTTTTTTTCAGTTTTGCAGGCAGCTCCTTCTACTCCCTGTTTTGCACCATCAGTAACTGAATGGAAGCAGGATGCTGGGGCATTCTCTGCAGGGGGAAGGGTACCTTAATGTGGTTTGGTGACTTGATCTAGCATCAAAGTGTCTCACTGCTGGGAAGTTCTTCTTTATGGCTAACTTTACTCATTACTTTTTGAAATTTGGGTTGCTTTACTTTCTGTTTGGTTTTTAGAAAAGCAAAATATCTAAATGTTGTTCTTGGCTAAAATTTCAATACAGCTTATAAATGCATACATACATAGATAGATACATATGATTTTCTTTGTATCATAATTGCCTCACCATCATCATTGTCCTTACTATAATCAACTTGGGCACCTACTGGATCGCATCAGACCTAGAAATTTTAGAGTATAAAATTTACAGTGTCTCTTCCTAAGGAACCTGCATTTAAAAGAGATTTCTAAAAATCACAGCTTACTTTTCATAGTCTCACTGGTCAGTTTTCTCTCCTTTTTTTTCCCCCTTGAAAAAAAGAGATTTCCTGCTTTTGGTAAGGGGATCATAAGTTTTCTTCCTTGTGGAACAAGGCAAACTTTACTTTGGAATATACTCTCAAGAAAAAAAGTACTTTTATTATCTTGTTCACATTTTCTAGTTATTTGACCTTCACATTCTAATTTTAAAAAAGTATTGATGGAAGAAATAGTTGAGGACAGTCTAGACTTTTTTAACTTGAGGTGTTTCTAAAATATGAAGTATTGAGTACACGAATTTAGAATTTGTAACATTTTATATTTATAATTATTCACATTAAGTATAAGAATGCACATATGTTTATAGCAGAGAGCAAAGACAAATGCAGTGTTTTGCTTTATATTTGTACTTTTTCCTCTCTTATTTACTGTGATCTCACCTCATTTTTGCCCTTTTACCTCTTTTTACTTGCTGTATTCTTCCCTTCTCCTCCTTACTCTTCCCCATTTTTCTTTTTCTCTCCCTTTACCATCCTTTAGTCCCATACTTTTGAACTGCTATACAGTTGACACTATATATGAGCAAAGGGTATAGTTGTAAGTTGTCCCATCTTTTTAAAACATCTCGGACAGAGATGCATAGCCCAGTAACAAAACCAAAAGCTTCACCAATAAATAAAAGAATTCAGAATCTCATATGAGTTGAGTATACTGTCTTTTCATAAGCTACATCAATTTCTCATTCTCACTGAACCTCTGCCATCAGCATGTAAGTACATTTTGGCTAGCATAACTAGCTGTCTCCTACTCCTCACTGCCCATTCTCTTGTAAAGCCATTGAAATTCAGGCTTTTCCTTATACCACTTTACTAAATCTCTGCTTGCCAGAGTCGACATTGACCTCCACACCGCAAAACCCAGTGGTCAATTTTTCGTCCTCATTATACTTGAGTTCTAAGCCTATGACACATTTCTTACTTTTCTCCTGCTCCGCTGATGATTCATTTTCAGTGTCTTTGGTTGGTTTTTCTTCTTCTCCCTGTCCTCTCAAATTTGGAGTCTCCTTTTTCTGTTTTTTTTTTTTTTAAAGATTTTATTTATTTATTTGACAGACAGAGATCACAAGTAGGCGGAGAGGCAGGCAGAGAGAGAGGAAGGGAAGCAGGCTCCCCGCTGAGCAGAGAGCCGGATGATGCGATGACGGATGATGCGATGACGCGGGGCTTGATACCAGGACCCAGAGATCATGACCTGAGCTGAAGGGAGATGCTTAACCCACTGAGCCACCCAGGCGCCCCTCCTTTTTCTGTTTTATTTAGTATTCATTTATGCGGTGATCTCACCTGGTCCTATGGCTTTAACTAACATCACTGTGCTCATAATTCCCAAATGTGTATTTCCAGGCCAGACTTCACTTCTGAACTCCAGACTCATATACCCAGTTGCCTGCTCAACTCAAGCATGAATGTCTAATAGGCAACCCAGCCCCAACATGTCATATTAAACCGCTGATCTTAACTCCTCCCACTGAAACTATTTTTCGTATAGCCTTTTCATTTTTTTTTCTTCTGACTCTATCTTTCAAGGTGCCAAGGATGAAAACCTTCTGACTGTCATTTGTTCTTCTCTTCCTTTCACATTCCTCATCACACCCCATACTGATGGCATGGGTTCTTCCGCTAAGATTCAGAAATGTCCTTGTTACAGCATAGATGCATATCCCTTCCAACACAGTTTAGTCTGAGATGACATGTATCCCATTTATACAGAAAGGACCAATGTTGACAATTCCTCACACATTAAAAAAAAGAACCCTGAAAAGAAACACACAAAAATGCCTAATAAACCTAACTAATACATTGCTGCTACCACCCAGTGAAGCTAGGTAAGATACTCATACTAATCTTGGATTTCATATATAAAGTCATTCTTTGGCATAAAGTAGCAAGATTCCTTAAAGACTCCTTGTGTTTTCTTTTATAATCTACAAACTCCATCCCCAGAGCATTTTGCTCTGTACCCCCTTACGGGTGTACAATATCTGCCAACTGGATAAACAAGCTCTCAGTTTCCAGAGTGATCACCTACTGCTCTATATATCTCTTCAAGAGCTCAGCGTGGGTTAGAGGAACGGGCAACACCACCTAACTTTTCTGGCCACTTGGCTACCTTGAACCTGAAGAACCATAAACTACTTTTAGTGCAATCGATTAAAAAAGAAAGCCTAGAACAACATCCATTTCTTCAAATGATTCCAATGCCTCTAAATTGTGACATTTTGCTGTTGTTTCCTTTTACTGTTTTTAATTACTGCGTCTATTTGCATGAAATGAGGATCTGGGTTGCCTAGGCATTCATCTGCTCTGACTGCATATTCCTCTCTTAAATAGCATTCTTTAGTGCAGCTTTGCTTGCTGCCTCCAACATTTTGACAGGACCTCCCCCTCCTCTCCTTTTACCATCCTCCTGTCACTCCCCAGGAGAGAGGTTATTTTTAAAGGACATAATCAATAGACTTTGGGAAGCAGCCGAAGCATGAGGGGGTCATATGATCAAGAATAAGCTACTAGGGATTGCTGAGAGAAGGGATGGCAACAGGCCATGCCAAAAATGATCGGAGGAGGGAAAGACTGTCTGTAGCTCCCATTTAAATATTCTGAGGTATTCTTTTGCACGGGGTTTTGTCTTGGAGGGGTTTCTTAACTCCGTTCCTTAGCCTTGCTTTGAGTTGCAGGGAATATGGACCACTAAGGACAGTTGCTTTTCAGGTCAAATGGCGTTCCGTTAAAATCAAGGTTGGTCTGAGGCACTTGAAGGAGTCTTAAATTTGGCCACAGTGCTGTTGTTTAGTTCTTGATGCTGGTGATGCCTTTGCTGAGGGCTGAGTCAAGAAAAATCCAATTATCACAACAACTATGAAGACAACTGTTTCATCGTCCCTAACTCACCTGCCAAGGGGATGCCGTTGAGTAGAGAAAACACGAGTGAGAATGTGCTGGTGATCACGACCAGATGAATATTACTGTCAGAGGGTCACCTCAAGAGGAGGGAAGGGGCTATTTCTGCCACACTCTCCGTTACATCACTTAGAAACCGTAGCTCTTTTTTAGTTCTTTACTTGCAACCACAAGGATGTCTCCTCTCATGGATTTTTAGGTTTCATTTAATAGCCATTTATTACTGTCCTTCCTTTACTTGGGAAGATGATCCATGACTGCAGCCTTGCCTTGCCTTCCTCCTCCTCTGGTTATCAGAGGAAATGGGTTTGTTGCTCATCTTGGCTTGGAACATTTCATTCTGCTATTCTTCTTTAACATATGATTGTTCCTAAAGATTTGCTTGTATTTTGTTCCTTTAATATTTTTTCTGTTTCATTTTGTCATACTTAGTGAGTTTTTTTGATTATTATAAATGGATATAATATTTTGTGTGGATTTCGCTTTGGCTCTGGTGTTACAGAGGATTCTGTGGGTCAGTCCTTGCTGTTTGTCCTTAGCTGTTCTTACATTATGCACACAGGTCTGACTCTGCTCCAGGGCTAATCTTCTGATTCAAATGCCTTCCTAGGGAGAAGAAGCTTCCTGGACTGAAGAAGCTTGGTGGTGGCATTAATTACAAATAAAAGACCAAGACCGATTGTTAAATGCAAAACATCTTCTTAGAAGTGTCTGCCTTTACTGTTGCAGACTCTCAGTAGTGCCATAAAGATCTTTGTCCTGTGCAGATCCAGTTGTAGCCAGTAACAGAAGCACATGTCCCACTCAGAACAAAAGAACACTTATTTTCACATTGCGTGGCTGACATTGAGTGATAACATTTTTGCATATCCTAAAAATTTTTATGCAGATGCTGTTTAAAGGCAAAATGTGCTTTTACAATAATCTTCTTTGTGAAAGGAATTTAAACTCCTGGAATGCGTTCCGTTTTCAATGTGCCTGTCAAGTTCTGAAAAATAACCTTTGATGGTCACGAGCAGAAACAAAACGGAGGTTGTCGCCTCTGTTTGCAGTGACATTGTGTTGTCATCTTTACTTTCTCAGACTCAGGCTTCATCTGACTTAAATAAAAAATATGATACTATTTTATAAACAAATGACAAGACTATGGTTTTATTTTTTTAAATTTTTTTATTTTTTAAAGATTTTATTTATTTATTTGACAGAGATCACAAGTAGGCAGAGAGGCAGGCAGAGAGAGAGGAGGAAGCAGGCTCCCTGCTGAGCAGAGAGCCGGATAATGCGGGGCTCCATCCCAGGACCCTGGGATCATGACCTGAGCCAAAGGCAGAGGCTTTAACCCACTGAGCCACCCAGGCGCCCTGAGACTATGGTTTTAAAGAAATAGGCGACTCTCATTTTTACCTGGGCAAGTTGCAGAGCTTTGTCTCTAGCTGAGACCTCTGATGAACAGACAGTAGATGACAAGTGGAAAAATCTGTGAGTTAATACATTTCCACATATTATTGGACAATTAAAATCTTTTAAAAACCCTTTGATGCCTTTGCAAAAATAGAGGAAAATGAAAAAAAAGACGCTGTCGAATATGGGGTGAGGAATATGCAGAATGTTCTTTGTATTGGGAAAAACTGCAAAATACCCCTCTTTCCACATCATCAAGGTAAATCATATATTGGGAAATTTAGGCTGTCTCCATATGCAACCTACAGAAATCATTGAAATAGGAAATACTAGCCTTGCAATGTTTTCTGAAAGGCTCTTTGACACTGGTAACTGGTTAGAATGAAATGTCTCTATTTTAATAAATTAATTTGGTCCTAATAACTGCTTTGTTCGTGCATGTGGATATCACTTTACTAACAGTGCAGTTTATCATGGAATGCAATGACCCAGCAAACCCCAAGTCTACTCACTGCAACACAGAATTTATTTCGGTAGCGGTTAGATTCAGTTGAGCTGACAGGCTTATAATTGATATGTTTTGCAAGTCTTTGAAGGCAGTGAAGCAGAGAAGTCTTTGCACAACACTGTCTCGGATTCTGTGGCCTTATATCCTTAATAAACAATGCTGGCTTTGACAAGCTTGTTGAAAAATATTTGCATTAACAGCACAGAAAGCTTTATGATGAAAATAATAACAGTAAAAACCCATTACTGATCATTGTACTGTCATTTAAAGAATTGCCATATTTTTCCTGTCTTCAACAGTGCAAATTCAAGTGGAGGAAAAAGAAGATGACACAGAAGAAAGTTCAAGTAAGTGGGGTGGGACCCACGTGGAATATGTTTCCTGTGGAATTGCAGTGAATTCAGGAGACTCTTTTCTTGTGGGATTATGCTGCCCCATGTAAGCCCATGCTATCACGCGTGTGGAAAACTTCTGATGTTCTCAGAAAAGAGGTTAAGTTCAGCAAATGGAATCTCTCCATTCTAGATTCCATTCAGTAGGCACGCACACATTCTACCCAATGTCTGAGTTTCTCATGATCAAGTGGATGGTAGTCCACAAAAACTGGCTTTTTAATATTTCTCTAGTAGTTTGTTGGGTCCCGTAATTAAAGGAGCGAGACTGATACAGAGCAAAAGTCAAGCAAAGCTTTATTTTGCGCCAAGCATCGAGAATCAAACTGACTGGCCAGGGCCGTCTCTTACAGAGAGAGGCGACCCCTCTCTGCCTTACAGACTGGCTTTTAAGGGCAAAGGCCATGTGGTTGGGCCTGGCCACGCACAGGCGGCCAATGACACAGAAAACTACACAGTCAGGCTAGGTCATACATTAGTGACCAATTGAATTACAATTTACCCTATAATAGACATTTGAACTAGCCTATCACCTTGGTCAGAATTGGCGCCCAAAAGGCAGGACCCATACTCCTTGGTAGCTAGGGAGACAGTATGCGCCCCCACTGATTGGATACCTCCACCTGGCCTGACTCACCCTTGTATTGAAGCTACGGACAAATGAGGCATTAATTGTGGATTGATGAATAAAATAAAATGCCATTTCTCTCAGTTTTACATTAAATTTGTATGTTATCTATTTCTATTCATAAAGATACTATGCTCAAGCAAGTACTTATGTAAATATATTTAGTATCAATTTCATTTAAGAAAGGCACAAATATTTAGGAAAAAGAAGAACAATCTTGGAATCAAGAATAAAGATAATTTGAATTAGGAGAATCTTTTTTTTTTTTTTTAAGATTTTATTTATTCATTTAACAGAGATCACAAGTAGGCAGAGAGGCAGGAAGAGAGAGAGGAAGAGAAGCAGGCTTCCTGCTGAGCAGAGAGCCCGATGCGGGGCTCGATCCCAGGACCCCGGGATCATGACCCGAGCCGAAGGCTTCGGCAGAGGCTTTAACCCACTGAGCCACCCAGGCGCCCCGAATTAGGAGAAATCTTTTTTTTTTTTTTTTTAAAGATTTTATCCATTTATTTGACAGAGAGAGAGATCACAAGCAGGCAGAGAGGCAAGCAGAGAGAGAGGAGGAAGCAGGCTCCCCACTGAGCAGAGAGCCCGATGCGGGGCTCAATCCCAGGACCTGAGATCATGACCTGAGCTGAAGGCAGAGGCTTTAATCCACTGAGCCACCCAGGTGCCCCAGAAATCTTAAGGGCTGAGTTAGTTTTTTCAAAATTATTCTAGTTTGTTGCATCTTCTTGTCTTTCCTGTCCTTTGTTCTAAGATAGAAGTAGTAGTAAACATATAGTAGCTAATCACTTAATCCTTATGTATTAGATCAGTAAACTCTAAACCTGGTCTTAGACGTCATGGTATGATATTAAACTGTATGTCATCTAGCAACCTGTATAAATGAAGACTGGATTTCTAAGGGTTATTAAAACTTGGGGATCCACATTCACATATATTGAATAGATGACCCACAAAAGAAATGAGATTCTAGATAAGAGTGTTTAAATGGCCGGCTATGAAATATGCATATGGTCTGGTGTATCTTTTCATGACGTGGAGACTTGCTGGATTGTGATCTCATGTGTGACAGTGGTCATTAAGACACAAAGTGTACATTTGGCAGCGGGAGAGAGAACTTTGTGATATCGCTCACCTAAGCACTCACTGCTGTGTTTAGGTGAGGAGGAAGAGGAGGAGGAAGATAAACTACCTCGAAGGGAGAGCTTGAGACCAAAGAGGAAACGGACCAGAGATGTTATCAATGAGGATGACCCAGAACCTGAACCAGAGGATGAAGAAACAAGGAAGGCCAGAGAGAAGGAGAGGAGGAGGAGGCTGAAGAGAGGAGTGTAAGTGAGCTCTGATCTGTAACTGAAACTGTGACTCATCCAAAAATGCCGAACTCTGAGGGAAGACCACTCCCTTTAGGTACTCTGCGGTCTTAAAACTGGTAATGAAAAACAACGTTTAAGGGACCCCTGGGTGGCTCAGTTGGTTAAGCGGCTGCCTTTGGCTCAGGTCATGATCCCAGCGTCCTGGGATGGAGTCCCGCATGGGGCTCCTTGCTGGGCAGGGAGCCTGTTTCTCCCTCTGCCTCTGCCTGCCACTCTGTTTGCCTGTGCTCGCTCTCTCTCTCTCTAACTAATAAATAAAATCTTTAAAACAAAACAAAAAAAAAAACACTGAAAAAAAACAACGTTTAAGAAGATGACACATTTAATCTAAGGCTGCCATTTTACTCCACTTAGTTAAATGTATTTTCAAACTTAAATAGAATTTAAAAATGAATAAATGTATTAAGGATAGGGCTAAAATATTTCCTTATGAGAGATCAAAGCTGTCATAGGTTATTAATATATTAGTTCATTGTAATATTTTGAAGTTATTCCATTAATGATATGCATTGTTATCAAAGATGAGTGGAAAATTCCTAAAAGATGAGCCCAAATCACTTTACCTTATAGAGCAGTGTTTGGCAAAATATGGCTAATTCCAGCCCAACAACAAAGAGTGGGTTCTTAACAGTTTTAAAGTGTTGTTGATTTAAAAAAGATAAAAACTAAAAACAAAAACCGACCAAGAACAAAAACCAAAGACAAATAAGGGACACAGCCGCATGTGGCTCTCAAAGCCTAATAATATTAGTTATCCGTTCTTTTACAGGAGAGAAAATGTGTGCTGGCCCATGTTAACGGAGTATTGGTGTTGTCCTTTCCTTTTTGTCACAACCCTACATACATCATTTCCACCAGGCAAACACTTCACTGAGTGCTGACTTTGTATAAAATAATATGTTAAATAATACATTAAATAATTTTCAAGTGTTGGCTTTCTGGAAATTTGCAGATGGCAGGCCAGTAAGAAAAGTATTCATGTGACACACATCGAATAACAGAAAACCTAGACCGCTGGGAAAGGCTTTATGAGAACAGCTACTCTGTCGTTCCCCAAGTAGTAGGGACATGGGGAGCCACCACGGGGTGAGGGGATTTCCTCCAAAACACTGCGAGCGAGGACTTTGGATGGAGAGGAACTTTCTAAGATGTCCTCCTCAAGTGACACATGAGTGTCTAACAACTAGCTTTTCCTTTTCATAAATCATTGTAATTAAATATAATTGTATGACAATTTTGGCAGGTAGAGAAGTGTAGCATTGATAGATGATGGTTCCTTTTAAAGTATAGGAATAACCCCACCTACTTCTTCATCATATTTTTGTTGATTGCAATTTTTAAATCTCCCTCCTCCTCTTCCTTTCTCTCCTCCTCTCAAGCTCTTTTCTTCCATCTTTGAATACCAAGGCACCACCTTCTTTAAATTTTGACTCCGGTATTCTTTTTTCTATTTTCTTTTTAAGTCTTATTATGCTGTTTTCTTTAAAAAAATAAAAAAATAAAAAAAAATCATCTCACACTTTTAAGTCTCATTGATGTCACTATTATGATGTAGTAATATTTCCTATTAGCAAAGCCTGTGCTTGCCGACAGGGCTGTTTCATCAATAGAGGTGTGCGTGATGCAGGCTGTGTTCCAGAATTTGCTTTTGTTCTCCACTTGTGTCTCAGAGAAGCCCTTTTAAAAAGGTGAGTTGGGTGAAAATTTCTGTGCTTTCTCGGTATGCTTAAGGCTGTCGTGTGAACTGCTCAACCCCTAGAAATAGGATCATAGAATCAGCTGAGTCTCCCATAGTGCCTGAGGGAACATTGTCTCAGTGACAGTGTCTGCCCTTAGCGGGTACTACTCTCATCCTCTTTCTGAGAATCCCACAAGCATCCTTGTCACCCGTCCTCCTCCTCACTTCTCCGCATAGCCAAATTTGGCTAAAGTGAACTTTGTCTCCAAAGGTTTTTCAGATTATATAAATAGTGTTGTAATTTGGGCATCTAATCTAAATGGTATCATAAATCATTTGTGATGATTGATAATTCATTTTCTGTTCATTTTGAAAATAAGTTTTTTTTTTTTAAGAAAATGTATCAGCAAATATATTTTGAAAAAAGATTTGTAGGCAAATCAGGGCACATTTATTTAGATTAACTTATTTACGGTCTTCTTAAACTTAAGTATTCAAGTGAAACACCTCAGGGAATTTCCCCCATACTGACAAAACAGTTGAAGCCAACTAAAACCAAGGTTGTAATGCTAACTATCTTTGGAGACATTTAAAAAACTCTGCCTCGTTATACATTTTGGAGGATTTCTAATAATATGACAGGCTTTTCCTGACCCAGTTTTAAGTGAATAAGAAATATGCTCTTAGCAGTGAGCAATTCAACACATTATGCCTTTTTTCCCCCCTAACAACTGTTGTTTAAATAAATCAAACTTAACATAGAAAGCCATTCTTGCACAGATTAGCCCTACATTTTTGAAGATGAAGCATAACTATATGATATTCTTTTAACATGATTAGCACTTTTTCTTTGATTCCTGGAAAAGCAGTTCCCTTATATACTGGTAAAAATAATATTTTAATTACCTGCCTATCTGAAGATAACTCAGGAAACAACTATTCCTGGTAGCACATTATCTGTCTGGAGCAATTAACAATAAAAACTTTAAAAATATACCCATCTGGGGTTATTTAGTGTAAGGATTTATTCTTATCTTTTCATACCATACTAATCTTGGAGGACAGCATTCTATTTTAGTGGACTTCGAGCCCTGGATTTATGATGATAACCCTGTCATCCAGAAAGACTCTGTATATAAACATTTATGTAATTAGTATTTACCCAGCTCCACTGCTGTGGAAGCTAATTTCTTTGGAAGACATGGGTATGAATATGCAATTGACTATATTCTCTAGGAGTTCATAATAGAGCAAGGGAGGGGGCCACTTAGACACAAATTATTGTGAACTAAGACAGTATAAATGTGCCAGAGAAGTAGGACGAAGTTGTTCGGAGTCTTAAAGGAGACAAAACTCTTTGTTGTGTAGGGTGATATATATATATGGATAATCAGAAAAGGGGGTTATCGAAGAGATTTTGCATGTTTTAAGGAATCATAAAAGGGGTTAAACACATAAAGTTTGAGATAGCAGGAAAGCATATAATTAGTGATAGGAAAATTTCTATTAGATGGCTTCTGGAAATTGGCATGTAAAGAAATGAGCTGTAATTATATGGTAAATCCACATACCTAATAGATCATTTAAAAAAATCTTTTGATGACTCTGGATTAAATGAGATACTGTTTTAGATATGATTCTTAATGGGAACTCATGAATATAAAGCTTCAAGATACTTACATGTAGATACAGTTGACCCTTAAACAACATGCTTTTGAACTGCATGGGTCCACATACACATGGATTGTTTTCTCCTTTTTAAAAAAAATTCTAATTGCACCATCATTAATATATAGTGTTATATTAGTTTCAGGTGTACACCATAGCGATTGGCCAACTCTGTGCATGACTCAGTGCTCATCATGATGAGTGTGGTCTTTAATCCCCATTCCCTATTTCCCCCATTCCCTACCCACCTGCCCTCTGGTGACCACCAGTTTGTTCTCTAGAGTTAAGGGTCTGTTTTTGGTCTCTTTTTTTCTTTATGGTTTCATTCGTTATGGTTCTTAAATCCACATAGGAATGAAGTCATATGGTGTTTTTCTTTCTCTGACTTATTTTACTTAGCATTACACTCTAGATCCATCCATGTTGCTGCAAATGGAAGATTTCATTCTTTTTTTTTTTTTTCATATTGTTCAGTAACATTCCAGTGTACTACATCTTCTTTATCCATTCATCTATCTATAGATACTTGGGCTGCTTCCATAATTCAGCCATTGTAAATGATGCTGCAATAAACACTGGGGTGCTATATCTTTTCAAATTAGTGTTTTCATATTCTTTGAGTAAATACCCAGGGGTGAGTTACTGGATCATTTGGTAGTTCCATTTTTAATTTTTTGAGGAACCTCCATACTGTTTTCCACAGTGGCTGCACTAGTTTGCATTCCCACTAACAGTGCACAAGGTTCATTTTTCTCCACATCCTCACCAACGCTTGTTTCTTGTGTTGTTGATTTTAGCCATTCTGACAGGTGTGAGGTGATATATCACTGTGGTTTTAATTTACATTCCCCTGATGACTGGTGATATTGAACATCTTTTCATGTGTGTGTTGGCCATCTTTGGATGGTTGGACATATCTTTGAAGAAATGTCTTTTCATGTCTTCTGCCCACTTTAAAAAAAATTGGATTATATTTTTTTTGGTGTTGAGTTATGTAAGTTCTTTATATACTTCTAATGCTAAGCCTTTATGAGATTATGTCATTTGCAAATATCTTCTCCTATTCTATAGGCTGTCTTTTAATTTTGTTGATTGTTTCCTTTGCTGTGCAGAAGGTTTTTATTTTGATGTAGTCTCAATAGTTTATTTTTGCTTTTGTTTCCCTTGCCTCAGGAGACATAGCTAGAAAATGTTACTACAGCTGATGTCAGGGAAATTGCTGCCTGTGCTCTCTTTTAGGATTTTTATGGTTTCAAGCCTCACATCTAGGTCCTTAATCCATTTTGAGCTTATTTTTATGTATTGTATAAGAAAGTCATCTGGTTTCATTCTTTTTCATGAAGCTGTCCATTTCCCCAACATCATTTGTTGAAGAGACTGTCTTTTTCCCATTGCAAATTCTTGCCTAACATGAATTATTTTTAATAAATACAGTATAGTACTATAAATGTATTTTCTCTTCCTTATGATTTTCTGTCATTTTCTTTTCTCTAGCTTACTGTATTGTAAAAATACAGTATGTAATACATGAAACCTACAAAATATATATATATGTATTTTAAAGATTTTATTTATTTGTCAGAGAGAGAGGTAGAGAGAGCGAATGAACACAGGCAGACAGAGTGGCAGGCAGAGGCAGAGGGAGAAGCAGGCTCCCTTCTGAGCAAGGAGCCCGATGTGGGACTCGATCCCAGGACGCTGGGATCATGACCTGAGCCGAAGGCAGCTGCTCAACCAACTGAGCCACCCAGGCGTCCCCCTACAAAATATATATTAATTGTTTATGTCATCGGTAAGACTTTAGGTCAATAGTAGGCTATTAATAGTTAAGTTTTAGGAGAGTCTAAAGTTATATATGAATTTTCAACTGCATAGTGGTCAGTGTACCCAGGCCCCTTGTTTTTCTAGGGTCAAAAGTATTGTGAGTTTTTTTGGAAGGATGGGCAAGTTAAAGACTTAAAATATCAAGCAATTGCTTAAAATATCAAGCAATCTTAAATTTTTCTGTTGCTTTTTTTTTTCTTTTTCTAATTGAATCCATTCATAATAGTTTCTTGACATATTTTCTTTTCCTTTTGATGGTTTCCATACAGGTTTCAATGAAACAGTTATCTGTGTAATCTAGGTTTAGTCTATGTCTACATAGGAACAATTATTTGAGTCATCTTAATAAAACAGTCTTTCCTTTCAACTGAAGTGTAATTGACAATATTACATTAGTTTCAGGTGCACGACATAGTGATTTGACAAAACAATCATTTTTACTGAAATATATGTCTTCCTCTTACGATTATCTGGCACACACATTATTATTCTGATGGGCAAATTAAGCAAACAACTGTGAATATAGATGTTGCAAAAATGTCCTGGGGCATTTTATGTCATAGTTGTATAGCACCATAAGATTTTATGTACTAAACATAAAATAACTAAAAGGTAAACAACCTAATGGCAATCAGAGTTGTATTTTAGAGTGTGCTTCATAGTTCCCTTACCATGAATTACTGTTCTAAACCAAATATCTGAATTGGTCAAAAACGCAAACTGTCAACAGGAAGTGTTACTTTAGAAAATTAAGATGAATTTTTATTTCATGACATGATTAAAAACTGGGTTGATGGGAAAGAAAGGAAGAGGCAAAGTCATTTTGTACAGTGGGCTGTAAGATTATGGCTATGTCTTCCTGCGCCTTAGCTGGAACTTTCCAAAGGCAGTTCTGCCATAGCCCTACTGTGTGGAGTCAGGACGAGTAGCGTGAATAGCAAAGTATGTTTCTGACTAATGCTGAGTCAGATTACAATTTCTTTGCCAGTCAGGGTTTAGTTTGGAGAAAGAAACTTCAGCAGTTAATTGAACAGAAAATATTTACCTAGGGAACTGTTGAGTTGGTATAAATAATTGTCGACTAGGTTACTGGAAAGGTGACAAGAGAACACTTATGTATCATGGTGACAGCAAGTATGGGAAGCAGCTACACTCCAAAGGCTGGCAGAATGGTGGAAAGGGGTTGAAATTTAAACATAGAAGCATAGAAGACAGATGCCAGGGGCTGAAGCCAGATGCTGAAGGCTTCTGGTCTCTGTGGGGCTGGTGGTGAAGCTGGTTCTATGAGAGATGAGAGTGTTGGAAAAGTTGGCAAACTAGATCCTACTGCAGCTGTGGGAAGGCCCCTCAGTTTGTGGGGTGAAGAGGCATTAATAAGGAGGATCTGCCACCCCGGGAAGCCAAAGGAAAGCCTACGTTCAGCCCAAGTTCCTTCTTAGTATCTTCTTCTGTTGGCCTACCATTGAGCCAGCCACAAACAGAAGGGTCCCCCACAGAGTCCCAGACCCAGCATCAAAATATTAGCTACAGAAGGGAGAGTTTGAAGTTGAGTGACAATAACTTAATAAACAAAACAATCTATGACTAAACAATCGATCATTACAATAGGGCATTACATTCCTTGGTTTAAAATCATGTTACTCATGTTTAGATTTGTTTTGTTTTGTTTTGTTAATTCTGAATCACGTAGTATTTTTGCAGTCCCAAGAATATAGAAGAGAAAAGATACATCTCATTTGCTCAGTGAGAAACTAAATTCCTTTGAAGGTCTCTTCAAAGGATTTGCTTCCACCAAATATACTTCAAGTTGAATTTTATCAACTGAAGTTTTGAATTTAATTAACAGATTAAGTTACCTTTGAGAAATAGATTTTTTATTTTCCCCTAGTTCAATTTTTCTCCTTCTCTTGAGACATGGCTAACAAATTTGTAAGGGCACTTCAAAGACATCTTCACCTCTAATGTACTATCCTTATCGAAAAGAAACGTTTTTCAATGAAATGTGGACTCGGTTGGGGTAAATATACGAGGGAACAGAGAAGAGAGGAAAATATGTTGATAGATCTGTAACTAATCTTCCACAGATTTTTTTTTTTTTTCTGAGACTTTGAGGCTGTGGACGTGAAATAGTTTCAGGACTTCAGAATGTAAACACTATTATTTAAAGTTAAAATAATTCTGGAAATCCTATATCAGTGTTCACACAGATACAAGCTCTAACACTTCTGAATCTCAGTGGCCTCTATGTACAGCCGAGGTGATTCCCACTGACTGAGTATCTGATAGCAGTCTTCTTTAAGTTTGGAAATCAAGCAAAACTTAATTTTTCCCCCCTTTTAAAGGGAAGAAGAAGAAGAAATTGATGAAGAGGAATTGGAAAGACTGAAGGCAGAGTTAGATGAGAAGAGACAAATGATTGCTACTGTCAAATGCAAGCCTTGGAAAATGGAGAAGAAAATTGAAGTTCTCAAGTATGATGCCACTTTTCATAATTAGACACACTTTCCCTGATTGCTGATCTCCTAAACCCTCTTCAGTATTACCTATATTTTATACATAGTGCTATATACAATATATCATATATATAGAATACTCATTATTATATATAATGTTTATGGTCATAGACATGTATACAGCATATTATATCTGCTACATGTCATGTGTGAACATGTCACATATGTACATACATGCACATATATGTAACATCATTAGAGAGGCTGAGCTACTGATTATTTTTTTAAAAAATGAACAAATCCATTGTTTAGATTCTTATAACCTCTGGTCACTCTTAGTCCTTTGTTCCTTGAACTGAGATTTTCTTCAGTTTTATACATTAATTCCTATCTCTCTGGAAGAGAGAATATATTTGACTTTTACACGTTTGTGTGGCTTGCACATTCATGTTTCTCTGCAGGGTCCCAGCCTCAAATGATATAATCAGGTGATGGCTCTCCTTACGGCACTGGGAGGATATTAAGCCAACAGAACAGTACACAGGATTCCAGTTAAGGATTATGCTAATAGCTATTCCATGGTGACATGTCAGTGACCCAATTTCAGTCTTCCGTTGGGTGTTGATGAGAGTACAAACACACTCAGAGGCACATGGATTTGCCAACTTCCTGTATGAAAAGACAAATGATTCTCTCTTTCTGAGGGATGGGAGCAGAATCACTTCTGATCACTTCTGAGGATCACACTCTTATTTCCTTGCCAAGGTTGTTAGGGAGGTGAGGCATGACTACGAGGGAATGCATCTGTGATAACAAGCATGTTTATATTTTTCCATTGTGCTACCAATGACGTTTTTCCACAGAACCAATTTTGCAAATGGTGGTAAATTTCCAAAACTGTCTCTCCACTGAGCTATTGAACTAATAATGCTAAATATTATAGCATAGTATTATTGTCTTTGGTGATGAAAAAAGAACTGAAGGAGCTATGAGGATAGTTCTCTTTTAATCTTAGCTTTGCAAAAGAGTATATGTTATTTAAGGACATTGCTTAAGCTTCGGGGCCTCAGTTACCTCATATCTAAAATAAAACAAGATATTCTAGATCTATCCTGTGAAATGGGAACCTAGCCATCATTTTTAATGGCATCGTTTTGTTTTGTGGAGTGTGGTTTTCCAAGTTCCAAACAATGGTATTCCCAGCAAACTTCTAGAACACCATGGTTGTAGGCTGGGAACTCCATGTGCATTGGACACACAGCCATGAATGAAGGCAAAGCCAAGCAGGGTGCCTGGTTCCATGGAGCTAGTCACGTGTGTGGGTATGTGTGTGTGTGTCTGTTAAAATAATTTTCATTCAATGAAGTGGTAGTGATGCTAAATGCTAGGGTTAAAAGTGCCCTTACTTGGCAAAACACAAGTTTGACAACCACCTTATGTTGCTTCCGAAATATATTTTGAAATATTACTGGCCATAAAATCCCCCCACACTGGAAACCACAGGTAACTGTATGTGGAACGCTGTCCGATTGGAAAGCGGCGATACTGTGAACTTTCAGCATGGTGTGAAATTGAGTAAGAATGCCAAAGAGTGAATCTTCCCTTTCCACCTGCAGAAGGCATAGAAGGACCCACCACTCTCCCTTCTATTTTCCCATGTAGGACAGTGGAGCAGAAAGGGGCTTCTGAGTTCCGTTTGAATCTCAGACCTTCCACTTAATAGCTGTGCATATTTGAGTGAGTTGTGTAGCTTTCACGTTCAGGTTCCTTATGAAATTATGCTAACTTACAGGGTTATTGGCATCATAAAGTGAGATAATTTACATAAAACACTTAGCACGGCGCCAGAGCATAGCACATTGCCGGGAAGCACAAGTTGTAATTATTATTTCCTCTCAGGACAGAGTCAATGATGCCTGGTCCCCTGCAGTGTCACGCTCTCTCCATCTCTCCTCATGGAGAGAGTGTGAGACAGGCTAGGCTGGGTGGAAGCAGACCAAGCCAGGGACAACCTCGGGAGCCCTGGGGGATGGTGACACATTGGTAGCAGTCTAGATGGGCAACCAATTTTGACTTGCCAACAAAGAACGGAGCATCTTGACAATTTGGCAGAATCTGGGGCCAAACTACTTTCACATCTTCCAAATGTACCCAGGGTAATCCTATGGCAGATTCCAGGACCTGGGGCCTTGAGCTGAGTTCCAGAAATGAACGCATTTTTGGAAGAGGGGAGACAGAGGGATTGGGAAGGCAGTGAGGGAATACCAGGCCCTATTATTAGGGCAGAGACTGAAAATGGGGAGTTTGTAGCTCAGTCCAGGTCTTAGGTCTGAATGTTGAGTTTTTATTCAGAACACATGCTTTTTGTTTTTTTATTTTATAATTTTTTCACTTTTCACTCCTATATATATAATACAAAATTTACCATTTTAACCATTTGGGGCTATATATATTTTTTTTAATAACATTTTTTCTTTCTTATCAAACATTGGAAAGTAGGAGATTTCACATTAAAAAAATCCAGCAGTGCTTGGGTGGCTCAGTTGGTTTTGTGTCTGACTCTTGATCTCAGCTCAGGTCTTGATCTCAGGGTCATGAGTTCAAGCCCCACATTGGGCTCCGTGCTGGGTGTGGAGCCTATATTTAGAAAAAAAAAAAAAAAGTCCAGATATCCAGCTTCTGCTGGACAAGTGGGGAATTTTTACAGGGAAGAAGTGGCTGGGACTTGGCAATTGTTGCCCCTACAAAAAGGGCATTCTCTTTTCAGTGTGCACAGTTCTCAAACAATTCATGTCACCTGCTCATGCTACTTGGTTAAACCTGGTATGCTTTCCAGCCTGCTGCCTCCTACCCGTGCAGCTAGGGATTAAGTTAGGCACGTTACCAAGACAGTGATTCTGAACGTCAGATTCAAAGCCAGCTTGCAGAATAGAAGCACAGATGCAGGCTAGAGAAGACTCAGCTATGCCTGCTCACCTATCAGTCATGCTCACTGTCTTGCAACGATTCTCCATGGCCAGAAGTGGGTCCTGCTTTGTGGCTTTGCAGTTCTCTGCGCAGCTGGTAGTCACGGTCGGCCTGACTCCCTTGATTTCAGCCTCTATGATGAAACTGTTGGCACTTTAGGGCCCAGCTGCCTCCCTCTGTGGGTTTCTGAATGTTGTATTAAGCTTCTCCGTCATGGATTTCAATCCTGATTAGAGGGAGCGATCGATGCTTTACAGTATGTAAATGTAAATGTTTCTCCACCCCAGGATGGAGGTCAGGTAGTTTTTCTCGCTTACCCTTTATCTCTTTTGGGGACATCTAACTCCTAAAGAACGTTTCTGAGGATAATGTTATTTCCAGGATTTACCTCCAGTCATCCATCCTCGCTAAGTAAGTGGAATGCAAGGCGCGGGGCTCAGTATAACTAGAGCAGATACTTTGATCACAGGCTTGGATCTGTGTGGAGGTTCCAAGGCTTTCCGTCTGGCTCTGGACTCTGAAAAACTGGTGAAACTTCTAACACAGATTTAACAGAGGGTCAGGCTTTCAAGATATGTTTTAGAGGAAAACATAAGGCATAGTAGCAGAGGATGCTGTGGGGTGGGGGTTTGGGGGGGCGGGCTCAGGGGTAGTTCCCACATTCTGAAAGAGGGTCCACCCCTAGCAGCGCGAGCATCTTCAGAGCTGAGGCCAAATGACAGTTAAAATAAGCAGTTAATACATAGGCAGGAAGCCCCCAAAATGGGTTGTTAATCCTGAAGAACTCTCCAACAGGAAGAGCTCAGGAAGTAGAGCTCAGCATTTTCAAGGCAGCGGCATTTGCTTTTTCGGCCTGAAGAGAAGCCACATCTTTTTCACTGTCGCTGTGGAACTGTGTTTTTTCCGTGCTTTCCTGTGTGTTAGCGCAGTTTCGTACATTCATGTGGCCTTAAATCTGTTGAGTGATAATCTCGGGGGGTTGGGGAGGAGGGACAGGTGTATCTGGCCCGGACTACAATATGCATACTTTTGTTTTCTGCTTTAAAAGTCCTTGGTAGGGTGCCTGGGTGGCCCAGTTGGTTAATCGACTGCCTTTGGTTCAGGTCATAATCCCAGGGTCCGGGATTGAGTCCCCGAATCAGGCTCCCATCTTCATGCAGAGTCTGCTTCTTCCTCTGACCTTCTCCCCTCTCAAGCTCTCTCTCTCAAATAAATAAAATCTTTTTTTTTTTAAGATTTAATTTATTTATTTGACAGATCACAAGTAGGCAGAGAGGCAGGCAGAGAGAGGAGGAAGCAGGCTCCCTGCTGAGTAGAGAGCCCAATGCGGGGCTCCATCCCAGGATTCTGGGATCATGACCTGAGCCGAAGGCAGAGGCTTTAACCCACTGAGCCACCCAGGTGCCCCTAAATAAACAAAATCTTAAAAAAAAAAAAAAAAGTCCCTGATAGTCAGGATTGAGAGCTACCATCCTTTGATTCTGAGAAACAGAAAACCTCATTAAACAGAATGTCCTACTCCATAAACTGTTTATCGAATGGGTGAGAATATGTTGAGGGGATGAGACAGGGGAAGGGAAATAGTGGTCTATTTTCCAACTTTTCAAAAGTCAGTTTCTCTTTTTTATTAGGAACTAACCACAAAAATATCCAACAGAGAGGATTTTTAGGCATAATCTGTTTTTAAGCTGTTGATGGGTTTCACTCAGAAGTTGGTTGACTAGATCTTTCCTCCCTGTCGTCGGTGGCTGAGCTAACCTGGTAGCAACCACCATAAGTGATAGAAAACACCTGGATGGAAGATAACAGGTCTGCTTATTACTCCTCCTGAAACTCAAACCTAACTATAGCAGAACATTCTATGTGGTAGATTTAAAGCCTCCCTGAGTAAACCTGAACAAGCAACCATTTTATTTTTCCAGTGGGGTGGGTGAGGGATTGAAAATTAAGAGATATGGACTCCACACTAAGCTCTACCTCAAACCTCACCTCTCTGAGCATCATGTATGTTTTTATTTATACAATGAAGGGATTGAATTGTGGCCGGTAGTTTTCAAACTGCTTTCCTCAGAGTTCCAGTGGTTCGGTGAAATCCCTTCAGGGAAAGGGAGGCAGAGTTTAAGAGTGGTGCTTGCCACATCACCAGCTTTGAGCAGAGACTTCAGTTTCCTTCTTCTACACAATGTACTTGTGTATAAAGCATCTGATTGAAGGAAAAAAATGCTTCTGTGCTTATTATATAAGAAATAATTAAAAACCTTTACTTACTTGGATATTTAAAGAAGCTGATTTTGGGGAGGGAGCAGTTCTCACATTTCATGGATCTGCAAAGTAGGGAATGGGAATACTCCAGTATACTTTCGCATGGAAATGGCTCTTGGGTAGAAGCCATCTTAAATTTATTTTGATAACAACCATGTTACTTAGCTATTACACTGACTGCTTTAATTTCTTATCTTTGTGGCACCCTGACCCAATGTTTCTGGGAGTTGTCCATTGGCTGTCTTGGCTTGGTGATTTATTAATGGAACATTCAGTAAAGCCAAGAAAGTAATTCTTAGGATTTCACTTACATTTAAACATGTGCTTTTAATGGTCATCTAGTCATTAAGGTAATATTCTTCCTTACTCAGTCTTCCTTCGCCCTCTAGCATTCTTTTTGTTTGTTTTGTTTTTGATTTTGTATTTTTTCCAGTCGGGAGAACGAATATATTTCTAGGATGGTAAGAATAGACTGGAGTTGATTTCCTTTGCCAGAGCCATCTGGGAAAACTAGCCCCCTGGCTCCCATCCATTCCTCTCAAGTTTCCTTGGAGCTTGAGATTTTTATAGGTAAGAATCATGATTTCTCCCTTGTTTTACAAAGGCCTTTCCTTCATCTGTTGTTATGAAGGAATGAAGACTTCCACACAAGAAGACCTTTAATCATGTGTATATACCTACTAACACACCCTTCAACCATTTGGGATTCTTTTGAACCAATAACTCAACCAAAGCAGTGGCTTTCAGTTCTTACACTTTATAGGTACCTTATGTATACTGATTTTCTCGAGACTATTGGAAATCAGTATATCTGAATTTTGCTGATCAAAATGTAACATTGATATCCAATTTTTTTTTCTTTAAACTTAATTTAACTTATTTATTTATTTGAGAGAGCGTGTGTGTGTGTGTGTGTGTGTGTGTGTGTGTGAATGGGGGGTGGGTACAGAGGAGAGGGAGAGAGAGAACCTTAGGCTCATTCTACTGGTGGTGTGGTTAAGAGGACTGAGGTCCTGAGGCACCTGGGTGGCTCACTGGGTTAAGTGTCCGACTCTGGATCTTGGCTCAGGTTATGATTTCACAGTTGTGAGATCAAGCCCCACATCAGGCTCTGTGCTGAGTGTGGAATCTGCTTAAGATTCTCTTTCCCTCTCTCTCCCTCTCTCTCTGCCCTCTGCATCCCCTGAGGGTGTAGGTGTACTCTTTCCTCTTCAAAACAAAACAAAACAAAAGGATAGATATCCCAAAGGGTCCCATAGAATGAAGATGACAGACCAGTGATAGGCATTTGCTCTATCAGAATGACGGAGAGCAAGTACGCTGGACTATAGTAGTACCTTGTCAATTAGCCTGTTGAAATGCTACACGTTGTAGCTGCTTTTCTTAAGCAGAACACATGCGAGGAGAACAGAAACATTGGATGACACTGATGGGTGGTCAGTTTAATGGTGACAGATAATCAGTCCTAAAGCAAAAAGATCATAAATTGGTCTTTCTGTCCACTTCTGACTAAAATATTCTTATTTGTTCATCATATTTTCCATCTGTTTTCTGTCTTTCTTTGGCATGTATTATAGGTTACTTATTGTCTGTATTGGAACACATCTTATTAATTATGCCTATATGTCACATGCTACAGGCTTATTTATTGGCTATACTTAAGACATCCTGTGTGCCACACCAGCTACATAATTTGCAGGATCTGGAGCAAAATGAAAATGTAAGGCCCTTTGTTAAAAAATAGTTCAGAATTTCAGTTATTAAGAATTTCAAGATACCAATGACAGAGCATTAAAGTAGGCACTGAGCCCACCTGAGTATGGGGCTCTGTGTGCCTGCATAGTCACAGACACACCAAATTTACCCTGCCTATATGTTTCACCTGTGTATTATGAGCCAAAAGCTTTTTTATTGTTTATTCTTAATGCTTCTGATGAGTTCCTCCATTACATAGCATAATGAAACGGTTTCAAATAATTCAGCAAACTCAAATAGCAGAACTCCAGTCTATCTTACTTCAAAGACAGTGTTCATGCCATCTAACCTGGGTGTTCTTTTTAAATACCACTTTGAACATGTCATCTCTATGTTCAAGGCCTTCAATATTTACCCAGTAATTAACAAAGTTTACAAGCTTTTGCTTAACAAATCAGCTATACAATTTGGATTCACACTCTGAAGTCCAGCTGCTTTTCCAAATCATGAGTTAATGATGATGGTGACCATGAAGTATGGAGATGGACAATACCATCTTCAATTATCCACCTTTATCTTTTTCGCCTATCCCCTGCCCCTCTGGCAACCACCAGTTTGTTTTCTATATTTAAGAGTCTGATTTTAAAAAAAAGTCTGACTTTGTTTACTTCTTTTTTTTCCTTTTAAAATTCATCTTAAAGAGGAAATTTTTTTATTAAAGAATAATCGAGCCTTGATTGGGATCTGAAATCTCTTCTGACTTTACCATGCACATTTGAGTTCACCTGTACCAATTGCTTCTCTTATCATGTTCACTGCATAAGAAAAAATCTTTTCTATTAAATAAGAACAATGTTCCTGACAATTCTTTCTTTTTAGAGTTAGCCTGTTAATATTTGCTGTGCTATTGTGAGTGGTTAGAAAAATCACCAATGGATAATTATAATAATGTTTTTCAAATAACATTTTGAAATTCTCCCTTAAAGGATGCCAATAGGAACCACTTGAGAAAATTGTTTTTTGTTGTTGTTGTTTTTTTTCTTGAGATTTGAAACTTTTTCAGTTGCTAAGGAAGTCAGCTCTGAAACATTAGGGTTACATATACTTTTGCTTACCAAAAGTTCTTTATCTCTTTCATGATTTATTGGATCTTTCCTATCTACACTGTACTGTTTTACCAGTTACCTGGAGATGTTTTATTCTTCTCCTTGGTTTTGTGAGCTTTTCAGGTGGCCCATTGGGCTCTAGCTCCTCTCTCTTCTAGAGAGTTGTGAAGGCATTTATGCCTCTCATACCATCCTCAAAATCCCAAGCATCCCCTCATTAAATCAGCCTGAGGTTCTGCCCAGATGCTTGATGGAGGAGTAATAAAATGGTCATTGGAAAATGGGTCTAAAATATGCTAATATTCAGGGTTGCTCACGAGACTCTTGGCAATCAATCTTACTTACCACCTCTCACAAATATCTGCTTATCCAGAATTTGAATAATCTCAAACTTGAAATAAACAGGGATTTAAAAAAAGATTTTATTTATTTGACAGAGATGACAAGTAGGCAGAGAGGCAGGCAGAGAGAGGAGGAAGCAGGCTCCCCACCGAGCAGAGCCCAATACGGACTCGATCTTAAGACCCTGGGATCATGACCTGAGCCGAAGACAGAGGCTTTAACCCACTGAGCCACCCAGGCACCCCTAAACAGGGATTTTTTGTGTGTGTGTGGAATACCGTAAGATAATAATAAAAAAAGTAATGAGACAAAAGAAAGTTCTAAAGTTTTCTTCTCGATAGATAAAATGTGGTTACTCTCATCTTTTTAACTTTAGATACAATGAATCAGTTTTCCCACATTGCCAGAATATCCTACCCTCCAACCATTTTTGATAAATAGCAATTTACCTAACTTGCATTCTTTAGAATGTCAGCTACTGGTGACAGCTAATTTTCACAACTTGTTATTAGACTATCCATAGATGTGTTATCTTTGAAAGGTGATTAAGAAGAGAAATTCACTAATTACCACTTACAATTATCTAGAAAATTCTTTTAAATATGTTTGACATAATACATTAACAGTGAAAGGAAAGCAAATGTGTACATGATAAGCACAGAATACAATTAATTTGAGAAATGTGCCTTTTTTGTTTAGGGGAATTGCCGTCCAGATCTTGAGTAAGGTATAAAATCCGAAAGTAGCCCTTTACCTTATCAGATTTATAATAAGAGAATAATGAAGGCATTTATAAAAAATATTTATTTATTAGAGAGAGGGAAAAAACATGGGGGGAGGGGCAGAGGGAAAGGGAAAAGCAAGCTCCCTGCTCAATGGGGAGCCCAACTACATGGGGCTTGATTCCAGGGCCCCAAGATCATGACCTGAGCTGAAGGTAGATGCTTAACCAACTGAGCCACCCAGGTGCCCCATGAAGGCATTTTTGAGGATATTTTTTTGTATATGACCAAGGAATGGCAAATTTTGTATTACTTCGGGAGATTTAAATAAGCTTGTTGCTACAGAATAAAAGTGGTTAAGCCTTATTAAAATGCATACACTACAGTAAATGTAATGTTTGGAGAACATATTAGAATATCCTGAAAAATTAAATGGGAGTAAGAAAGGGGAATAGTTTTATATATTCAATGTAATGTGTCTAAAATTTCTACAGTCTTGAAAATTAGAAATTTTAACTGCACTTCTTTCAAATAGCTCTTAATTATGCGTTGACAGTATACATGTCATATACATATATATGCATGAATTTGCATATATATGAATATGTATATGTGTCCATATATACATATATATGTATATATTACATACATACATATATTGCATATATGTGTATATGGATATATATGTCTATGTTATTTCATAGATACCCATATATACTGGGATATCTACATAGAGACATGACTCTGGATGAATTAATGTTTCATTTTATGCATATACTATTATAGTGTTTCTTTTTTTTTTTTTTTTAAAGATTTATTTATTTATTTATTTATTTGTCAGAGAGCACAGGAGTGAGCACAGGCAGACAGAGAGGCAGGCAGGGGCAGAGGGAGAAGCAGGCTCACTGCCGAGCAAGGAGCCTGATGTGGGACTCTGATCCCAGGACGCTGGGATCATGACCTGAGCCGAAGGCAGCCGCTTAACCAACTGAGCCACCCAGGCGTCCCTATTATAGTGTTTCTTGACCAATGCTTGGTCACAAGCATTAGGAAAGCTTAGAAGGATGCTATGCAAGAAAACAGTGAAATAGTACGAATTCAAGTCAACTGAGTAGAAAGCCTAGTTCACTTACGAGCATAGAAGGCTCTGTTGGTGACCTCACCTAAGTTGTGTTGCCAGTGCTCAGGACAGACCTCCAGATCCAAGTTTGCCATGTGGCAAGTAGTCAAGTTCACTAGGTAGTCTTGATTATATGCAGAACTCGCTGAACTGCTGTCATTTGAAATGTCTTGCCCACACATGGATCCAAAGGCAGAACACCCTGTTCCAACAGAAAACTAAGGCTCTTTTTTAGCACTCCTAAATATCACAACACAGCATTTTGAAAACATATTCCATAGTACTTAGAAATGTTTAGCATGGGGTAGAAACATGAACACACGGGTATTGTGCAGAATCTTTTTACCCAATCTTCCAAAGCAGAATGGCCTCTCTCACTCTGAGGCAATGACTTGTAAATCCATCTGTTTACAGTATTCAGAATTTATTGCATGTGTTTGATTCAAATGAACGTGAACCAAGCAAAATCAGCATGGTCTGTCTGCCAAGCCTTGTCAATGGCCTGGTGAAGAGATGAATGTGAGTCTATCTAAGAATATGAGCTTGTACATGTGCTCCATGGTGGAAATATCTCCTTTGTTAGAAAAATTCCTACAAACTGATGTCTAGAATGCCTTTCTCTGCCTACTTGAATTCCGTCAGCTCTTCAATGCCCGGTTTAATTCTTCTCTCATCTACATCCTCAACAAGCTCTCAGGCCTCCAGTGTCCTCTCCCTTTCCACTTTAAAGCTGTCGAACATTGTTATAACAATTTTATGGGCCTATATCTCATTTTTCTTAATGGCATTTAAACTTCAGAAAGGAATCCACGTTTCTTTTATTTCTTTCAAAGCACTTAACACGTTGTTAAGAATAAAAACACTCGATCCACGCTAATGCCTAAGTGTCCCATGTCCTCCCTACTTTGATGTGTCCTTGTGCCAATCACAGGAGATAGATAATGATGTTATTCTGGGGAAACTGGGAGCCCTGAGCTGGAATCCCAGCCAAGCTGGACACTTACTCTTTGGGAAAACTTGGACCCCGATTTCATTAATCTCAGTTTCTCATCTCTGAGATAGAGATAACCATAGTTGCCACCTTGCTGAATTTTGTAGTGATTCCATGGGATGAGGGGCATCAGTAGTGCCCAGTAGATGGCAAGCATTGAGTATATGTTAGCTGCCCATCACATTTTACAGGTGAGAATGCTTAGTTGGGATCCATACGTCCCTAACTCTCCTGAGAGCACACAGCTAGTGTGTGACAGAGCCAAGATTCAAACCCATGTCTCATTGACAAGAAAGACACAGATCACAGAATTGAATAGAATGTAGTCGTTCATATTCAGGGGAGAGAGATCCCTTTTTGCCTCTTACAACAGAGATGGCCCAGCTGACCTGGGCTCTCTGGAGTAGCACAGCACTGCTGGAGCAGGTCTCAGGCTAGAATTCACCCCTGCATCCTCTCAGGCTGAGGCATAACTTGGTCTTCTGAAGCTGGACACCAGGGTCCTCACGTTGGGTCTCAAATGTGTGTCTGAATCCTCTCCCACTTGTTTAGTGGCAAGAACAATTCCCACTCTTTGCACATTTCATCATCTGATGGGCAATGGGCTGGCTTTCTGAGCGATTTTACCTGGAAATAGCTTGTCTTTTCTCAACTTTGTAATTTGGAGACTCAGGCATAAAAATTGAAGTCAGCACTATTAGTACTATTGCTATTAATAACAGTTCCTATTTATAGTGCTCTTACTGTTTGCCATGGATACGTTACATGTGTTATGACTCAAGTACTGCATGCATTGTTTCTCATAAAACACAGGACAACCCCATGACAGAGCTATTAGTATCTCCATTTCATAGATGACACAACTGAGCATCCAACCATTACCACCACTGCCACCAGCATCTCCTTTAAAAACAAAACAAAACAAAACAAAAACAGGTGTTTTGAATCATCGCTTCCAGTATTAGGATGATTTTAAATAATGCTACCAGTCTGATTATGGAGTTCTATTATCTAAGAGGCCTATAGTCCTTATTTTCAATCTCTGTGCATGAAAGTAGCTTCCAACCCCTGCAACTTCCTTTCAATTACTCAGTGCTATTTTAGGAACAGTCAGAGTTCTGACTTGGAGTCCATTTAAATTAGTCATTTTTTTTTTTTAAACAACAGTGTTTACTAAGAAAAGACTTCTCATTCTTCTGATCCCTTTTATCAGGAAGGGCTCATGAGTACAAGTCTTGATTACAGTTGCCTTAAAGACCAGTTTTGAAATGTCTTTCATTTATTTGAGCAATACATTGGTTACCTAATCATACTATCCAACTGAAAACAAGAGGAAAATAGAGTCAACTTAACCTAACCCAAAGAAGGAACATGTTTCCTGGGATGAGAATGTGTCAAAGATAGCATAGCGTGTCCTGACTCCCCTGTGTCATTAGGGCTGTATCATGTGTTGTGGGTAAATTATCTATTTTGTAAGTTAGGCCAAAGTGTGCTCTTTCAACTAACTGTGAAAGCACTCTAGAAAGCCCATGAAACCTTATTATTCTAATTACCAACACAAGAGATTGATAAATGAATTATGAGGCCAGGTATTATTGCCATTAAATAGATCTCACTCAATTATTTATCCCTGGGTCTGGGGTTACAGAGCAGGGAGCTGTGCATACTGTACCAGGGCTGGCTGGAGCTCCAAGACCTGGAGACCGGATTACAGACTTGGCAGGCAGCTTTTGTTGAATGCAGTTCAAACGAGTGACACACATTTTTCAGTCAGACATTTGGATGGTTTGAAGCCAATGGATATTCAAAGTTTATCCACAAAATCTTATTCATTTTATCTGTGCAAAAAAAAAAAAAATCCCTTTAAATTATCCAGATACGCACAAATGGGTACAAATGGAAGATGAATTACCTTTAGGAAAAGCATAGACATTTTCTTGCTTTTTAGTTTTCAGAGGTTCTGATCTTTTATTTTCTTGGATTCTGGTATCTGTAATGGGCACGTTAGTGTGATAAATATCAGTCAGTGCTCATCTCCATATTGGATAGTTTCTTTTTTTTTATCTTACTCCTAATAGCACAGTGAAAGATGGTGTCTTCTGGTGAAGAAATCTGTTATTGGAGAGGATGGGATTAGGAGGTAATAGGTTTTTGTTGTTGTTGTCGTCATTGTTTTTCTTGGTTCCTGAAATCATGCAACTCATTGCAAAGGTTAGCCTGGAAAATAGTGTTAAGAGATGTTCTGTCACTGAGTCACCAATTTCTTCCTGTGCAGTGTCCCTTCTTCTAGGCCAGCAAGCTGCAAAATTGCTCCCTTATATCACAAGAGCATCCTATAAGGAGGTTCAAGAATCTGTTCTTGCTAAAAAAAATTACTTTCTTCCTACCCTGTAACCCCTGGCTTAGTTTTAACATCACCCCCTAGACTTCTGATGAGTCCTGTACTTTGGCAAGAGTGGGCCGTGGGGAACAGAAGGAGCTAGAATGACTCTTCAGGGATCTTTCTGATATGAAACTTGGGGAAGGTTATTTGGAGAACTGAGGAGGTGGGTAAGGCAGTAGGGCAGAGAAGAAATTTCTACCTGAGACTATGTGGAGCTGAGTGAAGTCCAGATTTTTATCTGAAAATCAATGTCAGAATATGTATGTTGAGAGTGGGGTGGGTTAGTACTTGGGAGAGAAATAGGAAAGTATGCTAGCATCAGAAAAACTTGTCAGTTGAAGAAACAAATGATAAAACCTTGTTTAGATTGCTCCAAGGAAAACCATATTTATATTAAATGACAAAAACCTTATGAATGCCATGTAAATAGATTTCAATATTATTAGATGAATTTATGATTAATTTTGTGATGATTGTAATTTGGTTATAACCCTGGCTTGCCCCTCTCTCTTAAATCTTGCTAGTTTAATGATCCTGTAACATAATCATCAGTTCACAAAATTAAAAATCTTGTCAGAAATATGAAGTAGAATAGCTATTTCTTTACACTTATGGCTGTTTAGAGCAGTCATGTTTTCTAACTAGCCACTCATCTAGAAAGCGATGTAACTCTAAAAAAACAAACTGAGTGTCTTTTAAATTATCTGCTAAGTATCCAGAGTAGCAGATATGCCCATAAAGTAGGCACTTTACATTTGAAAAGCAAATTTTGATTTTACTACTAGGAAGAATGTTTGATTCTCTATTTACATGTGTTTATTAGAATGGAGTGATGTGATGATTCCCGTGTATACTTGGTTGTACGAATTTCAACATTTTTGATGTCAAATAGTCGAATTATGGTCAGTTCCACTATAACACCATGTGTGGGTTCCTAAAACCCCCCACACTGTGCAAAATAAGGCAGTGAAAACCACAGGGCTTATAGGAAAACTGGGGCCAGGGGAATAATACTCAGAAATATCATCAATGACACATTGATAAAGATGGGTATAAAATGGCGGCCAACAGTTTACACAAAATTTACATTATGCTTAAATTGTTCTGTAATGCATCGATCATGTTAAAACAGAGTTTCAGTTCTGAACCAACTGTTACAGGAAAATCCACTGTGTAATAATCCCTCCATCACTTCCACACTTTTGATCTCCCCTTCTTCTTGCTACCACTGGGCCAGCAAGGAAGTCGTCGCTCACCCTCTAGTTTGTGTGTTGAGGAGTCTTGACCTGTTAAAGGCCATGAAGTAACTGAGGGAAACCGTGCAGATCGTGCTCATGTGTGTGAGTCCTGGGCATGCATGGTTTCTTCTGAAAAACGGGAACCTCCTGAATGTGTGTACAGAGGGGGTCAAAAGCACAGGCAAGGTCATAGAGACAAATCACAGAGGCTGGGTCAGAATTCAAGTTAGAGTCAAGTTTAGTTCAGTTCAACATTGTATAAATGTCTGTGATGTAGGTGCCATGCTCATTCCTGCCATATCATTTCTAGAAAATATTGTTAATGCTTAAATGGGATATGTTTTCTTGATTGCATGGATGGAGAAACCCAGCCGTGAGAGCTCAGTTTATATTTTTTATATGGCTTCATTAAACATTTTAGAATGTGTAGAATGTTTTAATAACCATTTTCAAATTAATCTTCATAGCTCAGAGGTGATGTCAGATGTCAGGGCCAGTCTAGCAACCCTTTCCATTTCCAGGGGTCTGCTCTAGTAAGTTTTCTTTTCTCTTTTCTTTTCATTTCTTTTCCTTTCCTTTCCTTTTTTCTTTTTCTTTCTTTTCTCTTCTTTTTTCCCCATTTTTTCATTTTTTAAAATATTTTATTTTATTTTATTTTTGAGAGAGGGAGAGATAGAGAGTGCGCACAAAGGAGGGGAGGATCAGAGAGGAAGCAGACTCTCCTCCGAACCAGGAGCCAGACGCCGGGCTCTGTCCTGGGATTCTGGGATCATGACCTGAGTCAAAGGCAGACACAACTGACTGAGCCCACCCAAGGGCCCCCTGTCCTATTAAGTTTCTGAGAAGACTCATGTAGAAGGGTACAAACCCAAAGTTTAGGAAGGACTTTGCTTCAGAGAATTGATTAATGTGGAAAATACAATTATTGGATACTCCCCTGTCCATGTGTATCTCAAGTTAGGCCTCTCAGCTCCACTTCCAAATGGTTTAGGTTTATTAAGCACCTCCTCTGCTCAAAGTAGTGGTTGGTGCTGTGGGGGATACAGAAGGACAAGATCCTGTCCCTGCCATCAAGGAACTCATTGGGGGGTCTGTTTGATGACTGAAGAGAATCTATTCCATTGCACTTGTGTTTTTATGGCAGAATATGGGTGGGTGCACAGCTGCAGGTGGGAAAGGAGGCCCCACTCTGGAGTTACTGGTTAAGTCAGCAGGTGTGTGTTGGGTTCTGATCACTGAGTGTTATAAAATCATGAGTTTAGCACCGTCACTAAGGAACACCTTACCAAAAATAAAATCCTTCACTGACTTCATTTTTTCAAAATTTACTTTGTACGTTAATAAGCTTATTTATAGTCTTATGTTGAAGGGTCTTATTCTATAAAATCACACATTCCAGGGACCATCCAACTGACAACGTTGCAGCTGTGGAAAGGCAGTCCAGATTTGGGTTCTTATGGACGATGCCCTCTACGGCCCCTAAAAGGTCAAGACAATCCTGGGCCACCTCTGTTTATAAAAGTCTTTTCTCATGTCAGACACACAACAATAGCAAAATCGGGCAAAGTTACAAAACTGCAGTACATTTAACATTAACCATTTTGCTGAGTTCATGGTTTTCTACACACACTCAGAGACACTAATGTGACTGCTATAAATGTGTAACTCTTTGGGAATAAAGTTAAGGTTTATATTTGAGGCTCTTTTGGATTGTGAAGCTAAAAGTATTCCTTTCCTTTCCCTTCTTCCCTTAACCCCACTTGCTGATTGCTCTGTTTCAAGTCATAACTGGTTTTATGAGATTAAACACCAGGTCCGTAAAGTGTGTTCTATGTCAGTTTGTCCTAAACTCTTTGACTTTTTTTTTTTAAGAGTTTTAAAATAAACATTCTGACTGCCAGAATCTGAAGTCAACTTTGGATTCAATTTTGTATGTGGTACAAATGAAAAGAACTAGCATTCTCTATTTTGACACTTAGCATAAATTCCTTGCTTTTTCATGACTCCAGCTGATTAATAGTAATAAGTGAGACTAAAATATCTTATTCTTCCTGGCCAGAATTAAAAAGCTTAAACATCTATTACAAGTCCTGAGCTTGAAATAGAGCTTAAATTAATGTGCTAAGGTTTTAGAAGAAATAAGGCTGCAAACCGAATAAAAAGAAATGTCCATTACTTCTCTTCCATGATTCTCAACTATCCCTCCCTTACCCTTGTTTTATTTTCTCAGGGAAGCAAAAAAATTTGTGAGTGAAAATGAAGGAGCCCTTGGGAAAGGGAAAGGAAAGCAGTGGTTTGCATTTAAGATGATGATGGCCAAGGTAAGCATTTTCACAACTCAGTTTAGTAGATGCCATGCATTCTCGATGGCAGCCATATTGATTCCAAGAGGGAGAAAATTGGTTCTGTTATGGGAGAGGGAAAATGTCTTACATTTTCTATGTATGAAGCATGTACACACATAAAGTACATAAACAGTATATCCATGGTAATAAAATTTGGGGCAGGATGTGATTCAGAAAACAAAAAGCCCCAAAATACTACTTAAAGGAGTTAAAATGAAAAGCAAGTTGAGAAACATTGATTTATGGCAGAAGACTTACTTGTGTGATTTTCTCACCCCTAAATGGCAAAGACTGTGCCCTTTGATTTTTATTCCCTGGTAGTGAGGGGGTTCTGGGTTAAAGTTTCTTTCTCAAATGTCTACAAGTTTTAGGCCATATAGCTTTTCTCTATGAGGAACATCAACTGTAAATTGAATAGAACATGAGAAAAATAATAAATGATATACCAATATAAACAGGTTCTCGGAAAAAATAGAAAAGAAACTAACATTTATTTAGTATATACTATATGCAAAGCACTGAACTGAATCCTTCAATTAAGTTATCATATTTAATTCTCAAAGCAAAGTAGGTATGCAGGCATTATTATCCCCCTTTACAGTTGTTAAGCCACTTGTAAGCTAAATGCATTTCCATACAACGGGGTTTTGTGAATAAAATTCATAAATCTTAAATAGGAAATAGAGATAGAAAGATTTACGATACATGTCAGGGATTAATTTTGCCTGTTCTTATCATTTAAATGAATAGAATCATATAATATTTATACTTTTGTTTCTGCCTTCTTTGCTGCAATATGATATTCATAAGATACATTCATGTTGTGGCCACTCTAGTTCATTTTTATCAGTGTGTTGTATTCCATTGTTTGAAGGCACCACAGTTTGTTCATCCATTCTCTTGTAGATGGGCATTTGGGTTGTTTCTAGTTGGGGCAATCTTTTGAACTTCAGACTTGTCTCATACTGTTATTTGGGGCCTACATGCCTGTCCATCTCACATGTTATCTCAGAATAGTGCACACTTACGCGAAGTTATGCGCCCCATTCCCATTCTTCCATGTGGTCCTTGTGGTCCTCTTGACCATGGATGACCCAATACTGTGGAATAAAATGGAAGGAAGGTCTTTTATAAAAACTGTGATTCTTTTTCTTCCTCCCTTTTCTGTGATGCTATGCCTATCCATTTAATTAGCTGCTCTACTTGTACCAGAATAAAGAGTGTCCTATGTCATAACACTTACCATCCTGTGTTGAAGTCTCTTGTTTATGTTCAGCTTACTCTAGTAGACCCAGCAGCCCTTCAAGGCAGGAGCTATGTTTTACTCATATTTCATCAATTTCTTCATGCAATGAATGAGTATCTAATTAAACACATACAATTTGCCGATCGCCTAATACCAGGTGCAAACTCGGTCCCTGCTCCCTTATTGTTGAGCAGAATACACAGATCTGTCTCAACCTGTTTGCTATAAAACAAGGGATCCGTCAAAGTTGCTTTAATTGAATTGGTGTGGGCATGGGTGAGGAGCAGGCAGGCAAGTAAAACCTACTGTTTTCCCTTTTTACAAGAAGGCTTATGTGGCACCAGAGAAATCTTTCCAAGCTCATTGTCTTGTGATATTTTGGGTTGGGGGCGAAAGATAAATCTCTTGGCAAACAAGAGGCTGGGTTTCACTGTTGTATTTGGCTTTCTTTTCAGAAATGGGCAAAATTTCTTCGTGATTTTGAAAACTTCAAAGCCTCCTGCATCCCTTGGGAAAATAAAATCAAGGCAATTGAAAGTAAGTGCTCATGAGATCTCATTAGATGGGAAGGTTGTTTCATAAACTTACCAGATGCCTTTCTCAGTTTCTATACTATTGGGAAGGTTAAAAACAAGAAAACAAACAAACAAAAATAACCATTTTTTACATTTTCTTTGTTTACTGTGAAAATTTGTGAGCGCTTACCAGTCACAGCATTGGAGACCCCGCTCTCCCTTTTTATGTTAGACCAAAATATTCTCATTCTGACCTTTTCTCTTCTATACAGGGAAGTCAGTATTGTGTCCAATGACACTGAGTCATACATATCACCGGGAAGGCTGCGATTTTATATTGGCAATGAATATGACATTGAAAATGTATATTCTTGTGAGAGACAATAATCAAATTGAACAATGTCTAAAAAGAATGAAGAAATCTTAAAGCCTCATTTTCAAATCTGAAGTAGAATAAGTAATCATCGTCCAGGAACTTGCTATGTGAATGTCATATTGTGCCTTCATTTGATACAGTATTTCTAGGGTCCAGAATATACTCCATCAAAAGCCTATTTAGAACAGTGCTCTAGGCTTAGAATAAAGCAAGTAAAAATTTTAAAATATTGTAAATGTAATAAATATTTTTTTAAACCTATAAAGAAAAAAATAAAACATATAAAGAATATAATGAGTAAAGAATATAAAGAAAAAGGGATAATATCTCAAACAATTCTGAGCATAATCTTGCCATATTTTGGTTTCTAAGAGTTTTGACTAGGATCTGATTTTCCTCCCTGACTTTTCAGATCAGGAGGCAGGTTTTCCTGCTGGTTAAATGTGGCGTTGCATAATTAAAATGAAGGCTCCATAGGGAGATAACACAGTTGATGGATATTTCACGGACATGATTGGGCATGTTTTAGGAGTGCCTATCCTCAGTCTTTTGTCTCTCATTATCAGGTGGCAATGAATTAGAAATACATCAGCTAATTAATTGCACTTCCTCCCACAGATTGCCATAGCGCCCCGTCATTGGTTTATTTTCCTCCTTAACACTTGCTATCTAAAATACTGTATTTTTAATTTAGTTTTTAAATGTGATTTCATTTCATTTTATTTTATGTTTACTTCTTCTGGTAGACTACAAAAGCAGATGTTTGGTTTGGTTTACTCCTGGATCACCAGACCTAAAACTTGCTTGACTTTAATAAATTTGCATTGAATAAAATTAAATAGTAGATGTCCTTCAAATGTTTGCCATTCTAGGAAATGGGAAAAAGAATTTAGACCCACCAGGAAAGAACCGACACCATGGAATCCTTAAGTTTCAAGTGTGCAGCTCAAATGTGGTACCTTGAGAGGCATTGAGGAGCAGAAAGCCATTTGGAACATTAAAGTCTTGATACAATTTGTGTGGAAAGAACTCTGAATTTGGTTCTTTGCTTTGCTGTTCAACTCTGAGGCAGTCATTTAATCCCTCTGGGCCTCAGTCTATTCATCTATGAGATGATAGGGTTGAATCTTGATGGTCATGAGATGGAGCCCAAGAAATTTATAATAATGAGAGTTAAAATATGTACATTTGCAGATTATTTATTTGGAAGGTCCACTGTCTAGCTTGTCTCAATAATAATGTCCTGCCCACCTGTGTTGCCGTGGCTTATCTTGAATGGGATAGAAACCAATGGACTTATTTTTTTTTGCCCGGAAGTTCACACAGGAATGAGTGACGATACGACCACCATCCAGCATGTGTGTTACTGAGGGAAAGACAGATCGAGAGCCATTCAGTCATACTTTTAGTTATCGTCCTTCCTCCCCTCTTCCTCCAGGAAATTTGGAAGAGTCAGCTGGATAATTCCAGCAGATGTGGATTATTTTCTCTTCCGTATGCAATTTCAGGTTTGATTAGGTTGTCCTGATTTCCCCACCTTTGTGGAGAAAGTGCTTTGCCTCACTGTGAAGAATTGATCCTTATTTTCTATTCCACCAACAATTGCCACAACCACCCCTATTCACGTGTCACCTAGATACCCTACAAACACTTCGTATAATCTTGAACATGCCTGCAGTGTGCCCATTACCCTTCCTGTTTTCAGGTTGCAGCTAAATCAAGGTCCCAGAATTAGTTACCAGAGGAGCTGAGAAGTCAGGGAGTCTCTCTGAGTCCACAGCTTGTGGTTTTTCTCAGTGGGCCTTGCTCATTTGTTACTTGAAGGAAGATTTTATAAACTTTTTCTTCTGCTTCAGGTCCCAGAGTGGATTCTGCCAGAGCAACGGCAGGATGAGCAGTTAGAGATTTTCTTGATCATTATCTTTTTTTTTTTTTTTTAGATTTTATTTATTTATTTGACAGAGACCACAAGTAAGCAGAGCAGCAGGCAGAGACAGAGGGAGAAGCAGACTCCCCGGTGAGCAGAGAGCCTGACGTGGGGCTTGAATCCAGGACTCTGGATCATGACCTGAGCCGAAGGCAGAGGCTTTAATCCACTGAGCCACCCAGGCGCCCCTCTTCATCATTATCTTATTGGGGGAATTGTGTCCCATTTTCTCACGTGTTTATTTTGAATGAGTTATTTGTTTAATTATGTACTTAAGTTTCTCTAAGATGCTTAATGCATAATGATCTTAATGGTAATCATCAGTACATCATATGCTTTTGGGCTATTGTAGTAGTTGAAAAGTGGGAAGCCTCTCTAAGAGTGTATTAGTAAAGTCATTGGGTTGATTGGGTTCCAGCCATCTCATAGAAAGTATCCTATGGAAGATGGGGAGGCAGGTATCTGTGATGGTCTTTGAAGCTTAAGTAAATGGAAATTGGGAAAGAAATCGGGCATGCAGTCAGTTTTCTAAAGGTTGAGGTCCTTTTGCCCCGACTGGCTCTATAATATGGATAATCCTTTTATATTTGGGGCTCTCTGTTTCCACATTTGGAGCTTCCCCCAAATTTGGTGTTTAATTGGTTCCTATACAAGGCAATTTCCAACCTAACATTCTATGATTTATAAGTTACAATCAGATTGAGATTTATATGTAAGCAGATGAAGTTCTTTATACTTTTGAGTGATAAATAATTGAAACGGTTAAATGAAAAAGAGACTTACAGCGACAGAGACGGGCATAATTTACCTTCTCTACCAGTTCTTCTTAGAAAAAAGTCGATTAAATATGTATCCTATTTATAAAATACATATTTCATATTGTAAAATAACACCAATACTTTTACAGAAATGACCATTTAATCTTACAGAAGTTTCAGGAATATTATTGTATTCCTTCTGAAAGTCAGAATAATCTAACATAGTATCTCGTTTAATCTTCAAAATAAACTTGGCTGGATGGATTAATTAAGCAAATACTCACGGAGTACCTGCCATTATTAGGCCTGTTTCCAGGCACTTGGCATTCAATGCTGAAAAGGACAGACAAGGCTCCATCTTACATCCAGTTATGTTAATATGCATGTGGGTGGGGAAGACAGGTCATAAAGTAGAAGCAATCAAATCATGAAGAAATTTCAGATTGTGGTCAGAGGCGTATTTAAAACAGGAGCAGCTAAGTTCCATTCCAACGTTTTTCTGATCCATTTGCCCTCATTCTCGGCTCAATCTCTAGGTAATACTGAACAAGCATTTTTAAAGTGTGGTTTTAAGAGAGTCCCAAATTACCAGCTTCTCTGAGTTTTCATAAAACTCTACTAATTGGCAGAATGGAGAGGGGAACTTACGTCTAAAACTCATGCTTGATCATATCTTGATTCTAGTAAGGCCTGGATCCCTTTGCCAGTGTGGACTAGATAGTTACTTAAGGACCCCAGGTGTTTGTTTGTTTTTTTTTTTCCACATCAAAAATAGATTTGATCATTCCTGCCACAAAGGGATGCTGTGAAATTCTACATCACGGGGGCTGCCGTTGAATTACTGTCATGTCAGCCTTGTGAAGAGGCCACGCTAAGAACCCAGGATTACCCACAAGGATGCCCCATATTAACTACGCTGTTTTATGTGTTTTGCTGAAAAAGCTATGTATTTGTACTCCCAGGAAGTATAGTCTATATCCATTATGACTCCAGAATTATTATCAAAACCATGGATTAAATCATGGAATGTCCTTCAATCTGGAGATTACAAGTCTTTCCCAGAAGTGAAATCTACTTCTTCCTAATAGTACAGTATGGCATTAAAATAAGGTGAGAGTGACCTATTTCTCAGACCGGAAAGATCTATAGATAGACAACCCTAAGAACAGAGTTTCTTCAAGTTTCATGTCTTCGTGTTTCCCTACTGGCCTCAGAGCTGCAGAAAATGGAAATCAAATTTGCCACATTTAATTCCCGTAGACCAGTTTGAAAGAAACTATGCTTCATGTCCTAGCCTAATGAGATGGTATTTATACTGTGTTCATACAGCAGGTGACTTAATTGGTCTTTTTTTTTCCCATTTAGAAATGCTCATATTTGTCTGCCTGTCTTATTACCCATCTGTTCAAGAGGAAATTATACATGATGACAGACTATAAATTACTTTGCCTTAATAATAAAGAACCAAAGGGAGAGGTGAAACTTTAACCTTAGTTTAAAAGAAATGCAAGGAAATTCAGCAACAAGAATATTGCATAAGCTTAAAAGGCCTCACTTGAATATGTACCAAGGATTCTGTTTTACTCTATTAATAATTCATTATGGATACAGAATTTATTAGATTAAAGAAAAAAAGAATTTGTCATTTCTGGGCACCGTTCCAATTTATGAATGTGAATGGCCTTAGCTGATTGGTGGATATTGCCTATGTTTTTTCAGACATACACAGTCATGGCTTATGTACTCCATATATTCTAGTTGTTGTTGTTGTTTTTTAACAGTGTTATTACGATTCTACTTGAGTAGCAGTACACCACTGTGGTTAAGAGAGATCAGGGTTTGGAGTCAAACACCTGTAGATCAAGGCTGCCTAGTTTAGATCCCTGGCTCCATCACTGACTACCTATTATTCCATAACTCCCTATGTAACCCTGGTTCCTTCATTTACTAGCTGTGTAACCCATGGGCCCAAGTCTCTGTAAAGTTGAGAGTAAAGGAGTTCTCTTCTTGCAGGAATTCCATGATTACTAAAGGAATTAATACACAAGATCAAAATAGGTATTGAAACAATTCATTAGATGTTAGCTGTTGCTATCATTAATCAAGTCTTGGCTCAGTCAAACACTGTGTTTAGGTTTCTGGTTCCACACAGTGGGACTAATAACACTTAACCTTATTGGGTTCTAGAAGCAATAAAATGAGCTGACGAAGTTTACAGTAATTGAAGATTATGCGTAATTGACCAGCAACATACGTCAGCTCTTATTACTACTACCACTACCCATTCCTGTTCTTTACAAGAGTAAAACAAATTAATCTAGGAAACTAAGCACACGGAGTGACTGTTCTTTTTAATTATGATTTCTTAACTACACTTCAAGAAGTTTTCTCTTTTCAGTCAACAGCAGATTTAGCCACCTACCTCTGATCAGACAGAACCACTAGGATAAATGGATATGAAGAAGGAAGATTTCTCCTTTTTCATTTTTGTGTTGAGACAGGGAAAGGTCCTGTGGAGGTTGGATGCCAACGGGTTGATTTGTGTTCTTTCCTTTACAATCTTTTGTTACTGTTGTCTGCCCTCTGCCATCAATAGGTGTTCTATAGAAGGAACAACGTTCTTCTGGACTTCTTGGTCTCTTTGATCTGTGTCTGGATCATTTGTACAATCACTATTTTTAATGAAATCTGTTTTCCTGAAATTCATTTCCTTTAGACTTAGGATTGTGTAAAGAAATAAAAGAGGAAGGGGGGCTGCTTAATGGTTACTTCTCTACTTCTAATAAAATAGTTGTGAGGGGCGCCAGGGTGGCTCAGTTGGTTGGGCCACTGCCTTCGGCTCAGGTCATGATCCTGGAGTCCCAGGATTGAGTCCCGCATCGGGCTCCCAGCTCCACGGGGAGTCTGCTTCTCCTTCTGACCTTCTCCTCACTCATGCTCTCTCTGTCTCTCTCTCAAATAAATAAAAAATAAAAATTAAAAAAAAATAGTTGTGAAAAAATGGAGTTGAAAGCTTTGGAGTCTAAAGTATACTTCATCCATAAAGAATATAGATTATATGTGGGAGAGGGGATACTTTCTGAAGCATTATAATTTGCTTCTCTTTTTTGCCTTTAGGTATATTTGTACTCTGTACTTAATTTAAGAAATTCATTTGCTAGGGTTGTATATGGAGGCTGAGAGAAGGTGGGTGGTAATGAGAAGAGCAAAGCTTTAAGAAGGAAGGTAGGGAAAGGAAGCAGCGAAGGGAGGGGTTGAGGGAGGGAGGGAAAGATGGGGGGGCGCGGGGAGGAAAGGATGAGTCAGCACCCTGTGCTTGGGACTCTATACCAGAAGATCTGGGTGTTTCAGGGAAAACTTGCTCCAGATACCTAGAGGCCAAGTTCCTTCTTCAGTTAATGAGTAACTGAAATGACTAGCAAGCAGGAAGTCTACTGCCTTCAATAAAACATGACACGTGAACCTGGCTGTGGTGGGACTTGGGCAGTTGTTACCAGAGAACATAGATAACAGCCATGAGATGATCTGAAATCACTGGGAGCCAGGTGGATGATCAGATGTCCTGGGAAGGGCAGATCTGCGCAGCCTTTCTGCAGGTGGACCTGTGCATCTGGTTACAGCTCCTACGGGCATGTTTATCAAAACCACAAGCTTTTAGAAATCCAGTAGAACTCTGCCTGTCTCTACAAAGGGAAATGGATCCAAATATTCAGACTTGAAAATAATTGATTTTTTTAAAATGTCCATTTAGACACTGACTTTTTTTTTTTTAAAGTTCCTATAAAAATGGTCACTGTGTTTTGGGAATAGGCGAGGCGGCTCCTAGAGAACAGACCTGAGTTTCAGAAAGGGAAGCATGACTCTTGTGTGATCTCAGCCTTATCTTACTAAGCAGAGACTGGAATTTGCTTCACCTGAACCTCCTTTTTTCTGCAATAATGTTTCCCTACTGGTGATGCTGCAAAGCCAGAGGGCCAAGAAAGCCATTGATCCCTGGACCTGTCTTGCTGAATGAGTCAGGAAAAAGGGCCTGATGAGGTGGGCGGCTGTGGGTGTTCATCATTTCTTCTTGGGCAACTGCATAGGGGAATTGGGAATTGGGAAGAAAACTAGCTACTTGATGTTGAACTTTAAGTGATAATCAAAGAAAAAGTGTGGCTTTTGTTATCAGATGAAATCTCAACCTCAGACTCCAAATTCCTGTTCTTTCTTCCTCTTCCATTCTCTGATTTAAGATACATTTAAAATAATTTTTTTTTTCTCGTAAATACAATTTGGACAGATCATTTTCCCCCAGGGCATGTGCAAGTTGATGGCACATTCTTGCCTGTCCCCTCCCAATTCATTTCCCAAAGCTGAAAAGAATTTGAACGTCCCATTCTTACCCCCCCCCCCCCAAATCCCGCTACTTAACACCTGATGGGTGACTTTCTCAACAATTTTTTAAATAAAAGTCTCATTTCTTACCTGTCCTTAGGAGGCCCTATGCAGTGTGGTTTGGCTTGTCTCTTCATCATCATCTGTCACCACTTTCCCTTGTTTATTGGGCTCCAAGCACATAGCCCTTCGGTTTGTTCCTCAACTGTCCTGAGCTCTTGCCTGTCTCCAGATATTTGTTCTCGCTCTTTCCTCTGCTTGAGCTGCTCTTCCCCAGCCTCGGCTTTGCTTCCTCTTTGTCCAACTTGAGACGACTGCTCAAATGTTGCCCTAATACACCTTTCGCAACAAACTAATTGAAAGCAACGTTCTCAATATTTTACTTCCTTTCTCTAGGATCCATCTGGTTATAATGATTGCATATATTTATAATTGTTACAATAATGCAATTGTATGTGATTTTATATATAATACATATGTATCCTATATATGCTATATGTGTATATGGTATATCCTACAAACTATAGATACTATACAATGTATATGAATATGCATATATACAGTGTATAATATGACACTCTACATTTAATATGATATATAATAGGATGTAGCATATATATTATGATAAATATATATATTTTATTTTATTTATTTTTTAAAAATTCCTGCCTCTCTGTTGTTTCCATACCTCACTAAAATGTAAGTTGCATTAGGGCGATAACCCTGTCTGTGACATTGTGTTTCTCATCTAAGATAATTCCTGACAGAAGATACTTTAAATATGTGAGAGTGAGGGAATGAACTTTGGTTCCTACATGGTACCTAAGAAATGGCAGTGACGCACACAAATAGCACTGGAGGGTCTGCAGGCGAGCTGTCCCTGAAGGCTGTGGGAAAGGCCTTGGAGAAGGGCATTGTTGCCTGAGAGAAGAGAGGCAGAAGTATCGTGATTATAAGGACAATGGTTGCTAACAACTGGCAGGCCTTGTGGTAATCACTTTACAGGTATTTGCTCACTTAATGTTATTCACTTATTACCTCTGGGAATAGAATGGGCTCTTCAACTAGCAATCCTAGCTGCTAAGCCCCAGGCAGCTCTCCCTTGGGTGGGCTCTGAAGTTGTAGGTCACAGTCATTCTATGCAACTGTATCTGCCTGGCAGAGAGCATTTCCATTACCAGTAACATTTTCTGTTCTGTATAGAAACAGAATGCTGAAGACCATCAGTGTGGAAAGGACCAGTGTGTTGCGATGAGCAGATTAATTTTTGAAAGCACCAAGACACGGCTTTTGTTTCATTTGGTTCTGACCTGCCTTCCAACCTTTTCATTTTCTCTTTGACAGGTCAGTTTGGCTCCTCTGTGGCCTCATACTTCCTCTTCTTGAGATGGATGTATGGAGTAAACATGGTTCTCTTCATCCTGACATTCAGCCTCATCATGTTGCCAGAGGTAAGAATTGGACTTTCAATTTACCAAAAAAAAAAAAAAAAAAGCTAAAATGTGATCACTGTCCTAGAAAATTTCTTTTCTCTTCTGAAGAATAGCACGATTAACTGGCCGATACCCACCCTTGGCGTCCTAGTGCTTGCAACAAGGTTCATCTTCAAAATGCTACCCATGGGCCAAAGATCCTAATCTTTGCTCCAAAGGGTAGATGAGCCTCCTGAAATCATAGATAAAATGTCATGTGAATGTTTAGACTTACATTTTTATGTGGAACGGTTCATGGCTTCTATCAGATTCCCAAGGTGGTCCCTGTACTCAAATGTTAATTGCTCAAAAGGAAGGCTTTCACACCCTGTGAATTGTATTTGTTTTGCCAAGTTTGCTTTGAAAAAAATCTTCTTAGTGCAACTCAGGACATCTAGCTTTTCTATCTGAAGAAACACAAAGTGAGCAATTTTTTCCGGATATAAAATGAGATAAACAAGACCTCCCCCTTCCCAACCCACGCACATGTACACATGCACAGTGGGGTGGGGGTCTTTTAGGATCAAAGGCAGAGAGGAGAGGAAAACAGATGGTGCTTCCAGACTGAAGAAGAAGGCAAAGCCCTGAGTTAAAAGAGGGTGTGGTGGTAGCAGGGAAGAGTCCATCAACTAAGGCCAAGAAGCAAGACTGAGGTTGGAACCTTTATCCAGAAGTTTAAGGACTCTGACCACTGGATGCTTACTTGTACAAAAGGCAGGTTAGGCTTTACTCAGGCTACAAAGGGTCTTTTCAGGTACCATTATTTCAAAGCCAATTTGTTCAGAACAGCATTGCCCACAGCCAAAACTAAGTGTTTTGAGGGACTTGTTATCCTCACGGTTTTGAATCAGGGCCAGTTTCTGTATCAAGCCTCCCTATGGGTATAATTCCTTACATTCATGACAAGTTTTAGCTTTTAATAGTGCAAAAACACTTTCACTTCTTTCATTTCCTGAGCCTCACAACAAATTCACGATGTAGACTATAGAAGAGTTTTCTTTCCCCATTTACAACTGTGGAAACAGAGTCACACATTGCTTATTGGGCTTAAGCAGTGTCTCAGAGTGAGGTTTTTTTAATGCTGTTCTGGGTGTAGTACCATGATTGCACCCTTCGTCCCAAGAATTTTCAACCTAATCCATTAGTTTTAGAATCCCTGAAGTAATTCGGAAGGTTCTAGGACTAGGAGACCATGGACGCAGATCAGAAGTCCTGTAGAGTTCATCTCTCAAGTGAAAACTTAAGGCAGTGAGGCCGAATGCACGTCATTACCTTCAGATTAACCCCAGCTTTCTTTCTGCTCATCTCTCTAAGGAACCCTGAAACTCCTTCACTGACTATCATGACACCCCTTAGTGTCAGACTCAGGTTCTCTGTGAAGTTCTGTCAGCCGCGCTTGCTCATTCCCCCACACCCCACAGCCGCCATGGAAATGGAAGGTTGTGGCTGGTTTGCTCCACCTCTAGGAAATTACAGAATGCCTGAGAGAGAGGGCAGGGAGCCAGTCTGTGTCTGATGGGATATAATCCTAGAATGAAGAAGTGTATTATCTTTGGATGCTGTTTTACAGGTTTGTGTTAGATGCTGAGAGGCATCCCGCTTTCCAGGCAGTGGTTCCCACTCCAGCAAAAGAACAAAGGAGGATGTGCTAGCTTTGCAGGAACACTAGAGGCCAGGGTTGGCCCCCTCCTGGCAGCTCAAGGGTCCATTTTGCCTTTGCTTCCTCCCACCAGCCTCATTCAGTATTCCTTCTAGGCAGATGCCCTTTTGCCCAAAGTTCCTGTGTCCCTGGGCAAGCCTGAGACCTTAATCTTCTTTGTCCTTTGTGGCCCCCCACTTTGGGGTGAGATAGCGTGGATAGGACCCACCTTCTCTGTTCAATCCTAGGAAGCCAAGAAGCTTCCATGAAACCCGTGCCTCTTGTGTGGAGGGTAGAAGTAGGGGCTGATTTCCAGCCCTTGCCCAATCAGGCTTGGCACCCAGGCTCCCAGCCGCATTTATCCTCCACCTCCAGCCCCAGGGAAGGAAAGTTTTCGTGTCACACAAGAAGCAGCATCTGCTTGGCAAGCCATGTGCCTGCCCTGGGGCCAGAGGGGTGCTTTTTCCAGTGCTCACCAAGACACCTGCTGGAGCCCTGTTCTTGCTCCCTCACCTGTTGGTTCTGCCTCTAATAATTCCTCTCTGAGTCTGGAGCATCAGATGAGGGCAGTAAACCTGAATTAGTGGTAAAGCAAATATAACGAGGGTGCCGTCTTTCCTCCTGTTTGACACCCTCCAACTGATGAGCGATTCACTTGGGTCTTTTCTTCCTTAACATGAAGGACAGAATCGCCCTCCACCTCCACCCCTAGGAGGTAGCCCCCTATGAAGATGTGGTAGTATGGGGTTTTTGTTTTTTGGTTTTTTTTGAACACTCTAGTTTCCCCAGAGGCCTCTTTTCTCCTCTCCAGACCTCCTCTTAAGAAAGACCAGTTTGGAGGTGGTGGTGGGTAGTGGGGCTTTTCAGGAAGCCTCTGGGCAATGTGGTTGGCCAACTGCTGGTGGTCCACTGAGCTCAGCATGCAGGGCCCTTAGCACTGCCTTTGTTCTTCACTCTGGATCTAGTAGTCGATTCCCAGAAAATGGGACCCCACGTGGAGACCCACAGAGTTGCCATGAAAATGTGTAAGAAGCGCTTTTAACCAAAACCGTTTGTGATCACATGTGTGGCTCAGACTTTGTTTCCAATTATTAACTGCTTTCTTTGCTTCTCTCTGTAGTACCTCTGGGGTTTGCCATATGGCAGTTTACCTAGGAAAACAGTTCCCAGAGCTGAAGAGGCATCTGCGGCTAACTTTGGTGTGTTGTACGACTTCAACGTAAGTGTGTGTACACAGCTGTGTGGTAGGAGGGTGGATTTTTGCTTACTCTCTGAAACCCCATGGCCTCTTCTTCTGGCCTGGTTGAAGGTCTAAAGAGATATGTCCCTGCCCCTGCTAAAAAAAGAAAAAAACAGGAAAGGATGGAGGGAAAAGAAGAAGGTGGGAGGAAGGCAGGGAGGAAGGAAGGAAGGAAGGGAGGGAGGGAGGGATGGGACAAGAGAGAGAGAAAGGATTGGCTTAAGAATATGATAACATGATTAAATGGGAATATAGACTACTGAATGAAGGTGAACTCAGAGATCAGAGGCTTGAAACAAATATCTTTATCTCTGGCTTTGGAAAAAGAACAAAGGGAGAGTTTGCAAATGCGCTTTTTGAAAAATCTTGTAGGATTCTTAGGGAATTAGAGCTTTAACATTTTATATTAACCTCTTTGTTTCCTAAACAAATCAATTTAGTATTACTGAATAGTTAGTACTATTCAGTAATTATTCAATAAATAAAGCTAGATATTAAATACTAAACAGTACTGGATTCTAACTTCTAAATGATCCTAAAATGAGTACACTCGATTGTGGTACCCGTATGAATGTTACTTGATTGGAGTACCAATCAATAGAATAGTATTACTCTTTGAGCACCCTGGGTGGGGATTATTGTTATGGCAGAGACTCATTTTCGCCTATTGAAAAATTATTTCGGAGTCTGATTCAAGTCTGTGGCAACTCCTCAGTTCCACACGTTCTCTTTTAAAATAGCAACCAGATCAGAGATGTTTGAAAGTGTAGAGGATAATAAAGTAGCTAGGTGGGAATTGGGGAATTGATAATTCAAGGAATTTTGCAGAGTAGCAAATGAGAATAAGATTTTATGAAGCCTGGGGAGTAAAATAAGGAGAGAAAAACTAATAAACACTCTTCATGGCCATAGTATTGATAGGTTTATTTCACAGATGTTTTGAATTCTACCCTCAAGCCCCCTAAATTGTGAGCTTCCTAAAGAGGGGATCATATCTGTTACATCTTCTTTGAAGCCCTTATATGATACTCAACCAACAGAAGCTTAATGAATCTTATTGACTGACAATACTGAGTAAGGGGAGGATTTGTAGAGCCTTGAGATAAGAGCCATAGAAATTAATTTATGTGAACAATTCCAGAAAATGTAAACTTTAGGAAAGGTTCCCAGTCTCTGGCTAAGCCAGGCAAGCTAGAGAATGAGCAGAAGGCATGGTGTCAGCCCCGATTTTTGTGGCATTGAGAATCTCCAGTCATCCCTGTCAGCTCACGTTTCATTTCTTTTTTTTTTTTTTTAAGATTTTATTTATTTATTTGACAGACAGAGATCACAAGCAGGCAGAGAGGCAGGCAGAGAGAGGGGGTGGGGGAAGCAGGTTCCCCTCTGAGCACAGAGCCTGATGCGGGGCTCGATCCCAGGACCCCAAGATCACGACCTGAGCTGAAGGCAGAGGCTTTAACCCACTGAGCCACCCAGGCGCCCCTCACTTTTCATTTCAATTTGACATTTATTTATTGAATATAAACGTGCACTGGTTTTACAAAGATACCGGTGACATGATTCTTGACCTCAAGGCACTCATGATGGTAGAGGATAGTCAACTAGAATACCACATGTTACATGCTACATTAGCAAAATAGAAAAAAAGAAAAAGACACTGGGGAGCCCTGAGTTAGGGGTTATTAATTTTACCTGGGAAGGTCTAGGATTTGTGAAGGATATGACCTCTAAGTTAGATTTTACTTATCTTTTATTTCTCCTTTCTATTATCCCCCATACATCTCTCTCTTTCCCTCCCTCCCCTCTCTCTAAATTTAAATAAGTTTTTACTATGCTCACCTGAAACTGCTTTTATATCTCATTCTCTTCTTATTAGCAAGATAATAAACTTCCAGTCTGGTTAATAAGAATAAGAACTAATAATATCATTGGCGTTTTCTGATGTTTGAGTCAAACTAGAGAAAAGAAGAACTAAAAGAATGAACAAAAGTTTTTTTTTGATTTGTAAATATTTATTTAATGAGGTTTAAGCACTTATAAATTTGTCAACTAACTGAAATAAAAAAGTTGGGAGGCAAAGTCCATTAGGGATCTGAGAGATATTAGTCAGCTGAGGAAAACAAAGAGGAAGGTAGCTCTAAGGGGCAAACCAGAGACTCTAACAGGTGGATAGAGGAGGAAGCCAGGAGAGAGTTTAGGCAATAAATGGGCTTACCAGGATTTTATTACTGCTCTTGATAGCTCTCTCATGTTCAGTTTGGTAAACTCCTACTTACAGGTGGATAGAGGAAGGCAGAAACTGGAGTAGTCTGTGATACTCATTTTCCTTCATAATTCCAGGCCTGCCTAAAAACAATTCTAAAGCAATAAGAGAATATAAGTGGTCAAGAAAAAATAAGAAAGTCATTAAAGTGATATTATTCATTTATAGCTTTTCCTAATTTTTCTGCATACTGTAACCGCTCAATTATTTGGCATGTATCATAAAATAAGAGATTTTTAGAGATAGGATTGCTTTTAGAGCTCTTCCATCCCATGTTTCACATTATAAAATGAGGGAAATTTTGAGTCACAGAAGCATGTTCAGGGTCTTATAGCTATCGAGTGGCTCCTAATCTGGTATTCTTTCTATGCCTAGTATTCTATCAATAATTTTGTTGCACTGATTTCTAACAGCATTCTCACTGACTGTTTCCAGGACACAGACCGACTCCCTTTAATGCCATCTCAGTGGGGAGAAGGAGTTGAAACAGATCCAATCTTCACCTTTCATAATAAACACACAATTTGCAAATTAGCTTCTCAAGTAGAATGGTAGGTTCAATATTTACTCTTGCCCGAGTTCTTTACTTGGTCCTCTGAACAGTGACCTCATAGAGGTGCCCACGCTGTATTGTAAGATGATCTAACCGGACAGCACAGTATTCTATTGTGGCATCATGGAAGAAATCATTTACTGGATATCCTTCAGCTCCCTAAAAACAGAATTCTGCACTTCTGAAGAGGCAGAGATGCCAGGAGGAAAAGACATGTTTCAGGTCAGGGGCAGAGAAAACAAGTGCCTGAACAGTCTAATTAAGCCATGGGTTAGTTTGTTGTATCCAAGAAGGTTAACGTACCCGCTGGGCTGAGCAATCCTGTAGAGATGTAGATGGAGAGAAGCAGAAAAGGATTTCTAGAACACTGTGAAAGAGATGCAAGCATGACCTCTTGTGGTAGAGGAGCTTATATGATTCGAAGGGTCCGAAAACCTTTGAGGTGGAGGCGGGGGAGGTGGAGTCTCCTCTTGGAGACTCGGGACTTCTCTCTGGACAGCCCCCACAGCCCGCAGAGTATCTCTCTGGAGCTCAGTGCTCCGTCATTTGTAAACACATGTCACAACTTGGGGCATCTGGGTGGCTCAGTCCATTAAGCGTCTGCCTTCAGCTCCGGTTATGATCTCAGGCCTTCAGCTCAGGTCATGATCCCAGGGTCCTGGGATCGAGCCCCTCATTGGGCTCCCTGCTCAGTGGGGAGTCTCCTTCTCCCTCTGTACCAACTTGTGCTTGCTCTTTCTCTCGTTCTCAAATGGATAAATACAATCTTAAAAAAAAAACCCTCATGTCATAACTCATCAAAATTCCCTATTAATAGTAGACAAATGCCATTTGATATTGGCTAGGTTAACCAGTCTTATGGCCGCTCAAAGTCACGGTCTACAAAGCACCGTTTTGTTTTTTTTCTAAAGATTTTATTTATTTGACAGACAGAGATCACAAGTAGGCAGAGAGGCAGGCAGAGAGAGAGGGAGGAAAAAGCAAGCTCCCTGCTAAGCAGAGAGCCCAATGCGGGGCTTGATCCCAGGACCCTAGGATCATGACCTGAGCCGGAGCCGGAGGCAGAGGCTCTAACCCACTGAGTCACCCAGGCGCCCCAGCACCGTATTTTTGATCCTGTTTTTGAGTACCTCCTGATGGGTCTTACTAATCTGGAGGAAAACATATTTCATTAAAATAGTAAATAGGGAGATTGTCTAATATGTGTGCTGTGAACTGGATTGGCAGATATGGTATTATGGGAAGTAGTAGAATTGGAAGAACAAGTTCAGGTTAGAAGAAGAGGATGTCTTTGTTGGCAAATACTTGGAGACACAAAAATGACGTATGAATGATAAAGAGAAAAAGGCTATGGTTTTGATGTTCTTGTAAGCAAGAGGGAGGAGCTGAGGTGGCATTTGGAAGCAGCTTGAGCTGATATCAGACGGTAAGATCATTTGCATAAAGATCTGAGTTGTGAATAAAGGGAAAGGCACTCGGTTTTCCAGCCTGTGAACAGCTTGCACATTGCGTGCAGATAGATGGTGAGTGAACTTTCCCTCCCTTTTCTGTCGGTCAGCATAGATGTTGGTGGGATGAAGCCCTAAGGGACAGAAGAGGAGAGTTAACACCTATCCTGTTAAGTAGGCACATACATTAGATTTCATCTTCATAGCAACCCTTTAGAATGAAGATCAATCATCTTTTTTTTTAATCCTATAGGCTGTTTAGTTGTTTTTTTTTAAGATTGTATTTATTTATCTGACAGAGATCGAAAGTGGGCAGAGAGGCAAGCAGAGAGAGAGGAAGGGAAGCAGTCTCCCTGCCGAGCAGAGAGCCCAATGCGGGACTCGATCCCAGGACCCTGGGATCATGACCTGAGCCGAAGGCAGAGGCCCACTGAGCCACCCAGGCACCCCATGAAGTTCAATAATCTTCTTATAGGGGTTCCTGGGTGGCTCAGTTGGTTGTGCATCAGGCTTTTGATTTCTGCTGAAGTCATGATCTTGGGGTCCCAGAATGGGCCCTGCGTTGGGCTCCATGCTCAGCACAGAGTCTGCTTATCCCTCTCCCTGTGCTCCTCCTGCACATCCCCACCCGCTTTCTCTCTCTCAAATAAAATCTTTAAAAAATAATCTTTTTATTTTTTAAAGATTTTATTTATTTATTTGAGAGAGAGGGAGGGAGAGTGTGCACACAAGCTGGGGGAGGTGCAAAGGGAGAGAGAGAGGGAGACTCCCCACTGAGCTGGAAGGCCAGTTCAGGGCTCCATACCAGGACCCCGGGATCATGACCTGAGCCAAAGGCAGAGGCTTCACCAATTGAGCCATCCAGGAGCCCCAGTAATCTTTTTATAGTTGAGGGAATTGGGACTCAGAGAGGTTGGTCAGTTTGCCAAACACAGCACAGGTAAATAAAGGAGGTACTGAAATTCAAGGTAAAATGGGGCTGATTTTAATGTCACGTTGTTGGTTTACTTCTAACACACCCCAAGCTGATTCCTTCTGCCCTGCCCACTTGTGCCATATATCGTCCTTGAAGTCTGTCCTCAGAGGAAACTGTCGGAGACATTCCGAATGTTTTCAAACAGCAGCTTCCTTCCTGATTTTGTCGGCAGCCACTGTTCCTCTAAATAATAATCTTCCAGAGCGACAGTGTCTCCTCACAGACATATGTCAGTTCTCTGAAGTTCCTTCATCCCATATTGTACTGGCCACATTTAGAAGAGATATTTTTGTGATATACATATGGAATAACGTCTTTTTTTCAGGGATATTTCAGGAGTTCAAATGCATCTTGATTTTCAGGGAGTACCCCCTTTTTTACGGAGGTGTAATTGACATACAGCATTATATTAGTTTCAGGTGTACAGCATAATGATTGACTAGTTGTGTATATCATGAAATGATCACCACAATAAGACTGGTTAACATCTGTCAACATACACAGCTACAGAATTCTTGTGGTGAGAACTTTTAAGATTTACTGTCTTAGCGATTTTCAAATAGGCAATACAAAATTAGTAACTGTAGTCTCCATGTTCTATATTGCATCCCCATGACTTATTTATTTTATAGCTGGAAATCTGTACCTTATTACTTCCTTCACTCATTGTACACATCCCCCACCTTCTGCCTCTGGCAACCACTAGTTTCTTCTCTGTATCTATGAGCTTGTTCTTTTCTTTTTTCTTTTTCTTTTAAGATTCTATGTACAAGTCAGATTATACATTCTTTGTCTTTCTCTGTCTGACTTATTTTACTTAGCATAATGCCCAGGGTCCATCCATACTGCTGCAAATGGCAAGATTTCCTTCCTTTTTATGGTTGAATAATACTGCATTACACACACACACACCACGTTTTTTATCCATTCATCCATTGACAGACACTTAGATTGCTTCCACATCTTGGCTATTGTAAACAATGCTGCAATGACATGGGGGTACAAATGTATTTTCAAGTTACTTTTTCTTTTTCTTCAGAAAAATACCCATCTGTAGAATTACTGGACCATATGGTATTTTTATTTTTAATTTTTTTTTTTAAGATTTTATTTATTTGATAGAGATCACACAAGTAGGCAGAGAGCGGAGGGGAGAAGCAGGCTCCCTGCCGAGCAGAGAGCCCGATGCGGGACTTGATCCCAGGACGCTGGGATCATGACCCAAGCTGAAGGCAGCTGTTTAACCCACTGAGCCACCCAGGCGTCCCTATTTTCAATTTTTTTTGAGGAACCTCCATACCATTTTCTGTAGTGACTACACCAATTTATATTATCCCCATCAGTGCACAGAGTTCTTCTTTGAAGGGGCAAATACCCTGCATTTTGGGTTTCCTAAGAAATGGACATCAAGACAATATTAGATGCAGGATATGTTTTGGGGGAAAATATCTACCAACAAGAATGGGGAGAGGGAGCATGAGTAGGTGGGAAGAGTCTCATTCCTGTGAAGGGAGAGAAGGGGGAGAGATTAAGCAGGAAGAGTTTCAGTCTGCAGAAAAGTCTTGGCCAGTCAAATGGTGAATCTCCAAGCAAAGTACCTCCATTGGAAAAATCCCATATCACTGGCTCTAGTATTTCTCATCATTCTGGATCAGGGGCCACCTGGGAGGATATGGTCTCAGGACCAGCACATTGTGTTCCAAGCTGCTTGATCCAAAGTGGTGGCATCTGGAGGCCGTGTCCTGAATGCTCTCTGAGCAGCACACCTGTGTGGCTGCTGTAGGGGTCTGTTGGCTCTGAAAATGTGACTTGGTTTCTCTACTTTAGATCAGAACTGTTACTGATGTGCTGTGCTGCTCTGACTTCGTTTCAACAAGCTTCCAATAACCAGCATGACCTCTTTGTTTCCGGCATTGTCTCAGCCTCACCTAAGGCCAGCTCGGCAGAGACTGAATGCTAGATGATAAACCATCTTTGGGTTACAGCAAAAGTATGACTCCAAGCCAGACTGCTAAGCCTCTTGGGGACAAAGCTAAGCCTGTAGATTACCAAGTCCTACCCAGACATATGGCTCTTGCCTGGAATAGAGATCCTATGATTGAAAGGGGTAAGGATCTTCTCTGTATCTGTAGTGAGACCCCATAGAAGACTTCACTGAATAGGGTGGGTGCTGCTCAGGCATGTAGTGCTGGGACTGGCGGCATCCAAAGGCTCTTCATCCCTGGCTCCCATATTTGCTTTACTTCCTCAATGTCCGGTACCGGTATCTCCGGTTTAATAGGCCTGTTAGGTCTCATAAAGGGAAGAGGCATCTCTGGGGCACCTGGGTGGCTCAATGGGTTAAAACCTCTGCCTTTGGCTCAGGTCATGATCCCATCCTGGGATCGAGCCCCGCATCGGGCTCTCTGCTCAGCGGAGAGCCTGCTTCCCTTCCCCTCTCTCTGCCTGCCTCTCTGCCTACTTGTGATCTCTGTCTTTCAAATAAATAAATAAAATCTTAAAAAAAAAAAGAAGAGGCATCTCAAATTCTGCTCTCACTCATAGGCCTCTTAATTTGCTACTCCTGGACTTCTTTATACATGTCAATAGCTTGTGAGAGAAGAGATCCCTGGGTCTGCTTTGAGCTTTCTTGGTGTCCTTTTATTCTGTAGACTGGCGACACTGATCCCTTGGGGTCTTCCTGTCTATCCATGCTTTCTTTAATTCAGCAACCACTTCCGGTTTTCACCATCTCCCTCAAGCTGCACCTGGCCAAACCAAAGCAGACCTTTTTCTTTTGGCCAAACTTTGGGGTGCCTATGATCCTGATGTCACACTTGCAACACAAAAACAGCATCCCTTCTTTGGATGTGATCACAGAACTGAGTCTTCCGTTCATTAACTTAGTGAATACTTACTCTGCATTTGTCAGATGCCAGGCAGTATGGCAGGCACCAAGCAAAGGTGAGTAAAACCCATCAAGGTCTCTGTCCTCTGACACTGAAAGTCTAGCAGAGTAATCAAATAATCACAAAAATAAATGTAACTATGACTGTGCCAAGTACCACAGAAGAAAGATAAACAGTATCAAGAGAACGTGTAGCAAAGATCCTGACCTGGTTTGCAGCCTAAGAGAGGGAGGTAGAGGAGAGCAGAAATTCTTCTAAGAACGTAAGATTTGAGTTCGGCTCTGAGGAATCAGTCTCAGCTCCCAATTTGAGAGAAGGGAGAGGCATTCTGGAAAACGAGCACAGTGAGTCAAGGACCTGTCATGGGAGAAGGTTGACCTCCTCAAGGCACTGACTGGAGGTTAGTGAAACTGGATGAAGGGGCATCAGGGTGGATGGCCTTACAGTGGTATCAAGACATAGGGGGCCCTCTGGAATCTGGGCCATGACTCTTTTTTTCTCAGAGCAGGTAAAGTAATTCAGGTGAGTGGTGAGTGAGTAGTGGCATTATCAAGCTTGGAACTTAAAAAGGTCAGCGGAACAGAGAGGCGGAAATTGAATGTGAGGACATCAAGGAAGAGTCTATCGATATGTGAGAGCATCACATGTCAATAAATATCCGAAAGCGGAGAGACTAAGACTTTTTGGAAGAGCTCAGTTTGCCTGGTAGGAATTTGCTGATATGTAAATATTAGCCAACAACCTAATAGATTAAAGGCTGAGCCATAAAGTCAGATTAGAACTTCACAGTCTATTAAATTATCCCATATCCCAACAAACAAATGGCACCAGATTTTGAGTCTGATATGTCTGCTGTGACAATCAGTTATTTAAAGTTGCAAACACTCGAGGTCTGTAAAAACTCTGTCCCACGTTCCGGCATCATGGACCTCCAGTAGATAGTATTTGCTTATACATTGTACTTGAAATTAATTACACTCATTGATCTTAAATGTTTGAAATAAAATATATGCTGCTCATGTAGGATTGAAATTTTCTGAACTTCATTTTTTTCAAATAGTTTATTTTCTCTACTTTTTGTGCGTGTGTATTTTCATTTGTTCAAAAACTCCTTTTAAAATAGATAAAATAAGGTAAGGTAATTCCCAGTACGGGCTGTATCCATATAACCAGGTACATCTCTCTTCATATATGAATTTATGATGCTTCATTTTTCATTACTTTACGGAACTAGTAGGCAGATGTAGAAGACCAGTAGTCAATTAAACAACAAAACCCCATAATACATTGCTTTTAATCTCCACCTTGTGAAACAAAAGACCATTTTTCCCATTTGGGAATAACCTATATGTAGAAGCTCATTTTTTTTTTAAGATTTTATTTTTATTTATTTGTCAGAGAGGGAGAGAGAGCGAGCGAGCACAGGCAGACAGAGTGGCAGGCAGAGGCAGAGGGAGAAGCAAGCTCCCTGGTGAGCAAGGAGCCCAATGCGGGACTCAATCCCAGGAGGATCCCAGGACACTGGGATCATGACCTGAGCCGAAGGCAGCCGCTTAGCCAACTGAGCCACCCAGGCGTCCCTATGTAGAAGCTCATTTTATAGCACTGAGAATTTCTTATTTTCTAAGAGTTTTAGGAATTAGACAGTAGAAAAAAATTAAGGAGTTTTGGCAGCATTAGTGTTTCTTAGACACTTTCTTGGTGTTTTGATTTGTTAAATCCCAACATAAGATTGTTATCATCATGTTACTATCTTCAATGATTTACTCTCTTTTATTAAAATGGGTAGCAGGGAGAAGAAAAACAGAAAAAAGGTGGTTTAGATGATAATTTGAAAGAGCTTAATCCCACTGAGGATTGCTAATGACCACCAGAAGTAATTTTCTGTTCATTCAGTCATTCCACAAACATAAATTGAGTGTGAGATGCTGGGAATACAAAGATAACTAATATTTTTTCCCTGCCCACAGGGACCTTTTGGTTTAATTGGATGTGCAAACAAACAATTGTCATATGATGGTACAACCTCAAGCTAACAGATATGTGTCCTAGGCATAAGGGAGGGAGGGTTCTGTGTGACACTTTACTGGAGTTAGTTTACTGGAGCCCTGAGAGGACCCAGTAATGCAGTAACTCTGTTTTCCATTTGAGTTATGAATAATTTGTTTGAAAGGGGAGGCAGATGGGTACCAAAATTTCACATTCATTACTAGTGGGGGCCAAATGGGAGAACTAATCTGAGAGTCTTAGCCAAATGGGCCTGCTAATATGGGACTCCAAATTGGTCCATCTCATCCTGGGAAAGCTTATTTCCTACAGGAAGAAAGTTATGTTTGGGCTAGGCAGCTATAGCTAATTCATTCCAAAAGTATGGATCTGAGAAGTCACTCTGCCTTCCCTGGGAGGGAGTGAGTGGAGGGATAGTGGGGGTCTGGGGATTATTTCATGAGGTGGAGCTCTGTGCACCTGAAGGAAATAACCATTTCCCAGTAACAAGGAGCTCTGGTTTAGGGGTCAGTGAAGGATTTACAGAGGTAGTTTGAACTGGTTTTAAAGGACGAATAGGAATAAACTAGACTCTGAAATGGGGAGGATCGCTGGGAATAGCATTCCAAGCAGAGGAACCTGCATGCACAGAGGCAGAAAATGGTGTCATACACTCAGTACCCATGACTAATTCAGCAAAGCTGGTGTTTAGTTGGTGTTTGGTACATTAAAGGTGGGTGTCCTCAAGGAGGACAGTTTCATTCATTTTGCGAAGGAGTCAGACTTTTATTCTATAGGCAGTGGAGAGCACAGAAAGTTGTCAAGTAGGCTGGAAATGTGGTCATTTTCCCTTCAGAAGGTTCTGGGTGAATAGGAGGTCGACTTGGTTGGATTTGGTATAAGACAGAGGACAAGAGGGTTCTGAATGGCAGATCAGAGTCGCATAGGATCATGAGACAAAAACCACAGGATTCAACTAGTAACTGCAAGTGACTTACAGGCGAGAGTGGGAAGATCATGAAATACCCAGGTTACTGACTGAGATGATAGGTAGGTTTGGTGTCATGCCCTGAGAGGAGGAAGGAGGAGGCTTGGGAGAGCTCCCTGAGTTCAGGGTTTCTGTAGGACAGGCAAGTGAAATAAGATGTATATTGGACCCTGGGCATATTAGCTAGAACTCCCAACATTAGTGTCAGTTGTGGACCATGGCACAGAAAGGACAAATGGAAATGCTCTTTACGGAAGCCTGCGCAGTTTAAAATGCAGTATCACATAATGAGAAGAACTCCGTCATGGGATTTAGACAGACCTCAGTCTGAATCCTGCTGCTTAACCTGTGAGACTGTAAGACAACCACCCTGATCTTCTTAACTGTCATGTGTAAAATAGTAGTATTAACACCTAACTAGCTGGTTGGTATTGAAAAGTAAATAAAGTTGTGTGTGTAAAGCACTTGCACAATGCCTGGCACGTGGTAGATGTTTAATAAGCATTTCTTTGCTTACATGCCTATTCATGGGTACTTAAAGTCATGCAAATGCCCATTTCTTGGAGGGACAAGAGAGAAGAGGGAGCCCTGGCAGAGAGGGCATGGTATCCACAAGCCAGAAAGGGGAACAGGGCACCAACAACGTGAGTTCTCCGGGAAGGCGGCCAAGAGATGAGGGTGCTGATCTAAGGAGGGGCACTAGAAGCAACTGTCTACTTCACGGCTTTTTGAGGGTGGGAGATCTACCGTCCTGTAGACAGGTAGTTAATTCCAAGTATTGAAAACCAGAAGTTCTGCAAAGACTCAGCCCAGCTTCTTCTTTGTAATCTACATGCCCCCCCAGCTAAGAGCCATAGAGTGTCAGTTTCACACTCCCAGTTCTGGGTTGTAGTAAAGAAAGAAAGGCAAAGGGAGGTGAGCAAAGCTTGAGGTGGAAACTTGGGGAGTCTGGGCAGAAGGAAAGAAGGCAGTCACGGGCAGGATCTCAGCGTGTACACGTAGGTGCCGGGCTGGCTGCCGTCCTTGTGAAGGTGGCTGAGGTTTGTGGTGGGGTTTTTTTAGCCGCCTCACTCCTTGTTTCTGTCTGCTTTATGAGATATTAAGTGATGTCACATCCTATCTTACATCTAGACTTGCAACTTTCTTTAATGCTGAGTTATAAATGGCTGGTAATGGTACAGAGAAGGATAGGAACGTAGGCCATGGTGTGGTGCCCCCTCCCTTCATATGCCCTCAGCAGGCATGGTCAGAAATTGCACCTTCTTTCCCCACCACCAGTTTTGACTTCAATATATTTTTTTTTCCCCAAAACTGTGGTCTGGCAGTTACTACAAACTGAAAAGAGTTGCTAAGGGTGCTGAAACTCATTTACCATCCTGGGGATGGAATATTGTGTTTCGCAGTGACGGCTTATTTGCCATCATGAGAGATGCCAAAGGGGTGGAGTTCTAGTATAATTTCAGGTGACAGATAGTCATGAAGAGGATGTTTTGCAGGTGCCTCAGCCATCTGGGATCTTACTCCCTCTACGCATCATGTTTGGCAAGTAGTCAATTCTCAATAAAAAGTTAGTTAGCCAAACAAATACGTGAGTTGATTCCTAGCAACATCATCCCAATATTCTCTTTCTGAGGGAAACGTGTCGGTGACTGTGAACGAAGACCAGCTACAGCACTCAAACAGAAACGAGACTCTGAATAGACAATGCACAAGCATGGAATCCAGGGCTGGATGGGAATGTTTCGTGCTCATTTGAAACTTGGCTCTGACTATGGCTTCTCTGTCACAGATTTTGGGGTGGGAGAGTGCTCCCACAGGGAAAGCCGTGTGTGCCGACATGGAAACTGAATAGAACTTTGGCTAGGCTGGGAGTCATTGCTATTTTAGTCACTTCCAGATGTCTGCTGTTGGAGTTTTAAGGGAAAAGGAGAGATGTATGGAGTGTGGGGGGCCCACAGGGTGGAAGAGGAGGGCTGTTTCAAGTCACCCTTCAGTATGCTACTAAGATGAATTGGATAAAGCTTTTTTAAAATTGTGTTCTTCGGTAGTGCCTCTTTTATTTACATGCTTGGTGGCACATGGAGTCGTAGGCAAACTGAAGAAATCCTTGTGAAATCATCAGGATTCCCCCCCAAAACGAACCTTATCCCTTTGGGTTGCCATCTAATATTTATGAAGTGCCACGCATTGAATGGTACACACACCAGATGAGCCATCTGGCCCAGTAGCTATTGTGCTAACCTAACAAGCTCATCAGATGCTTGTTGTCTGTCTACTTTCTCCTTTCCTGTTGTGTTGGAGGTGTCTCTTAATCCTGGTGCTGCCATTATAAACTAGAAAGTGACATCAGGTTGTAATGTTTAAGTACGTGGAGGTGAGGCCTTTTGGAATCTTCAGAAGGGGTCTTCAGGTCCTTCTCAAGAGGTCCTGGTATGGGGTACCTGAGTGGCTCAGTGGGTTAAGCCTCTGCCTTCAGCTCAGGTCATGATCTCAGGGTCTGGGGCTTTCTGCTCAGCAGGGAGCCTGCTTCTCCCTCTCTCTCTGCCTGCTTCTCTGCCTATTTGTGATCTCTCTCTCTCTCTGGCAAATAAATAGATAAAATCTTTAAAAAAAAATTCTCTCTCCCTTTAAAAGAAAAAAAAAAAAAGAATAAGAGGTCCTGGTACCACCATGGATCAATCCAGGGGCATAAGTCAAAAGACCCTACTGGGTTGGGAGGGTTTCTTGTGTCCTTGTTTCACTGGGAAGGAATGGTGCTAGCATGATATAAGAGATGGAAAGCAAAGCATAGGAGAAGCAGTAGAGCTTGTAGAGTTATGAAGAACATGGATTTGAATCAGTTCAAGTTCAGACTGTACTTGCTAGCTATGTGAGCATGCACTTAACCTCTCTAAAGACCAGTTTCTTTATCTGCAAAGTAGGAATAGGGCTATTGAGTCTTTTGGGGGAATCATGGTAGATAACACCCACTACCTTGTTTAACCACGTTGTGAGCTGATCAGAAATAAGACAAAGTGTTAGACAGATGGAGGTCGACATGTCACCTGTATTATTGTTAAAGTTGATATGAAAAAATGTGGCATCTTTCTGTGGGCACATGAGCTTCACAGCCAGAACTTCCTACACCGCAGCCCCAGCCCAGGACAGAATGCTCCCTCCAGGGGTGGGGCATGTAGCGTGTGCTGTCGCAGGATGGAGAAGAGAGGTGGCCTGTGTGTCAGCTCCATTTCTTCCTCCATGCTCTGCTATCAGATGAGCGTGAGGGGACAGCTTGAGAAAGTGTGGAGAAGCTGCGAGTGTTACATTTATGGGTCTTGCCCTCACGGAAGGCAACACCAAGAGTGGAGGAAGACCCATTGCCCCTAACAGGAGCAACTTCAGAGGGTTCTGGTAGGGATTCTGTGAGATGAGAGACCATGTTCGGCAAATGCTAAGCATTCAACGAAATGTATTGATTGATGCTATTGCCTTGTCACCAAGCATGGGGGTAATGGCAAGGGAATGAAGTAAGGGTCATTTGCGGGGAAAATAGAGGAGTATGGAAAATGAGATGTGTTGTCCTGATGGGCAAAAAAAATAAATACTTTAGGATATCTTTAAAACAGACAAGAGGCAAGTGCCTATCCTAACTAGGCTCTCTTATCTGTTGCTCTGGGACAGGAAGGCCAGCCTGAAGGTTGGGGACAGGTGGAGGAGACTGGATTTACAATAGCTGAGAGGAAACAGAGTTTTTAACTAGATGAATGTGAAACAAGAAGATGTCATTGAACTGGGTGAGGGAGATCCTTCCAGTGATTATTCTCCTGGGATGACTTCTGGGTCTTGGGCAGTTGACCAGTCCCTCTCTATGTGGTTTCTTCTTTGGGTCATGAGATTGGCCCAAATGCTTCCCCGGTCTGAGGTTTCTGCTAGTTCTTTAGCCCCAGATTTTTCTTTGGGGTAGGATTTCTTTTTTCTTGAGCTGAAAAAAAAAAAAATGCAGACAAAGGCAGGTGTGGTGTGGGGAAACACTTCCATTTTTACCTATATCCCACTCATTCCATCCTGACCCTACTCAAAGCCCATAAGCTCTCCTGAGGTTTTCTTCCTTTCTTCTGAGATTTTGCCTGCTAATTCTTACACAGTATTAAAACACAAACTTGCTGCAAATCTCAAAAGCAATAATTATTCCAGATCTTTTTTGGCCTCTGTTTCAAGCTAGGCATGATCTCCATTTAAGGCAATTTTCTAAATTGCTTCTCTTAAATCTTCCTTTGGGGAATTAGCATCTGGGGGATTTTCTCCTCTTCCTCTTCCACCCTGCCTCTCCACTTTAAGGGGCCTTAAAGTCTCTGGCTGGGCATAAATGATGTTAAAGGTAGCCAATTGGGCTTTCTAAGATTCAAGGGTGACTCACTTGATCTCCAGAGGAAGCCTCGCATTGGCAAGTTGTTATTGTCTCACTTCACAAAACACAGTAATTTCCAGTTACTGCCAGAGAGATGAAGTCAGAGGGAAGCTGCGGCAGTGGAAATGTAGTAACACAGAAACATGCTTCAAAGCTGAGAGTGAAAAACAGTGAATTCGAGGAGAGAGAGATGAAGACCATAACAGAGGAAAGAGCATCAGAATATGCCAGTGTTCCCTGTGTAAAGAGGGCTACTCAGGTAGCGAGGGAGAGGGTAATGCTAATTATCTGGCAGATAATATTAAGAAAAGAGCACATAATTGCACTAATAAACATACTTGCTCTGGGAGAATGCTCTGGTAGTCTTGATGTGCACAAGGTTGTGCTGATCTGTTCCCTTGACCTCTCACCTGCTCTTCACCTTTGCTCAAAGTGAGCTGAGTGTGAGCTGAGACACAGCCTCAGTGATTCTGGGAGAAGCAATCTAGCTGTGGCTCAGGTGACTGGAAGTGGAAACTTGCCATGACACTTTGAGGAAACACGTTTCCGATCCTCCCCAAATGTTAAGCAAGCTCTTAAAATTGTAAATCTAATGACACCACGAAGTGTGTTTTGATGTTTCAATCAATGGGCATTTCACGGTAATGGCTCCACAGCTGAGCAAGCCTATATTTGGTTAAAAATTTGGCCTATTTAGAAGTCCCTGAATTTCAAGTAAACCGAGAGGCTGCCAATCAATGTGGCAGCTGAAACATTTGCTCTACGAAGCAAAAACAATAGGACTCAACTCCCAAGTTTGAAAATTAATGCCATTTTGTTGTTTCTCTTAAAAGTCAATCTTTTTTTCTTTGTGTTGCTCTTTATAACATCTGCTAAGTGGCTTTGTTGTTGGATTTTAGGGCTTGGCGCAATACTCCATCCTCTTTTATGGCTATTATGACAATAAACGAACAATTGGATGGATGAATTTCAGGCTGCCGCTCTCCTATTTTCTGGTGGGGATCATGTCCATTGGCTACAGCTTTCTGGTTGTCCTTAAAGCGTAAGTTTCACTGGCCTCTTGGGAAGTGAGCCATGATTTCTGGAATCAAATAGTATCATTAATTTAAGAATGAGAAATAATTTTTATCCTATTTTATGTCGAGAGGATACTGAATCTGTAAGAGATAAAATGTGGTTTTAATACCAACACTAATGTTAGACTATGACATTCCCCAAACAAAAGGGTTGAACACAAGCTCAGGCCTTTAGATCATCTCAGTGGGTTGCACTCCTATTTTGTGTTTAAACCGATTTTGAAGACAGGCCTTTTTGAACTTCAAGGTATGACTCCATGTTGCAAACTAGGGAGGGAAAGAGGGAAACAGCTGCTGGACCCCCTTTCTTTGTGTGCAGAGAGGTTTGCAAGTTGCAGAATCGGCTCTGTAGGCAGAATCTGTTATTCTGTGCTCATTAAAGAAACAAAACAGAATCAAAGTAGTCACTCAACAACAACAACAACAAAATCAACCATGTAAGAAAGGAATGGGCCCCAACAAGGCCATCACCGTCAACTGCAGAATCATGGTCTGTTTGGAAGAACATTTATTAGAGCATGGTGAAGAATTTCTTCAGAGAACTGATGAAGCATGTGTAACAACCTGTTTAAAGACACAGCAGAAACCTGCATCTGGGGTTATGAGTAATCTCCATAATCCGTGAGCCAGTTCTCTGAGCTAGCATGGAAGTCTGGAGAGACTTGAGAGATCAGTGTCCCAATCCTTCTACTGGACCGTGAACAAGGTGAATTGGCCTTTTGCTTCATCTCAGGAAAGGACCTCTGCCTGAGGGTCCAGGTCACCCCAAGCAGGAACTCTTTGAAATGGTCTGTGACACACTTTGTGCCTTGTCTGTGCCCAACTGGTTCCACCAGAGGACACTGTCATATTTAGTTTTCAAGACCCCACATCCATAGTATTCATCTACCTGTCCAAATGTAATCCAGGATCCTAAATCTAAGATATCTGTCTGTCTACCTGGTAAAGTATTACCATATTCCCCAGTCGATGCTGTTTCTCCTCTTTTAACCATTCGGTTTTGCCAAAACTAAAATCAGAGGGGCCAGTTATGTTACAGAGGTCTTGGGAGAATTGTTTCGATGCCAGCCCATCAGTCAAACACTAACTTGATTTGCAAAATCATAATTCATATATTTACTCATTTATTTAATAACTCTATTGAGCAATTACTATGGGCAATTACTGTGGGCATTCTGAAGGGCTATGTAATGTCTGAGAATTTAATGGTGAACAAAATAAAATCCCTGCCCCCAGGATGCTCAGTTGAAGAAACAGTCTGTAAACTAAGGAGCAAACAGTGGTTGTGGCCAATATAGAATATAATATGCATATTACATCCTCATGTTATGCAGATGTTATCCATGTATTAGGTGTTAGCCTTTGCAGCCAAATATTTTCTGCAGTTTCTTCTTTCTCTAGAGTGTAATATGTGCTGTTTCATATAGCACAGCCCTTGCTATAATTTTTTCCCCCTTGTGTAGTAGGCTTATCCTGTGAGCTTCTAGAGAGTTGCTTCCTACCTCCCTTTCAATCCCCTTCCTGACTTCCTTTTGAGCAGAGACTACATTACAGTGACCCTGTTGTCTTAGGATTTATGGAGTCACTTATTTGAATAATTAAAACCTTTCACACGCATGCATAAAATGACCAAATAACCCCAGAGATGTAAACTTGGGGTCCAAGGCAAGAAGTTGAGGCAAAGGCATGAATGCAACCATTGCTTTCTACAACCTCCCAGCAAAGCAATGGGTATATGGAGGTTGCGTCTCATAGACACAGTGGTTCAAATCTATAGCCTCCTTGAAAAGAGAAGAATGTTCATAGGTATGTATATTTTTGTCTCTCTGTGGGCAAGGTCTAGAGCTGTCCATGGAACATTTAACAGGTATCAGGGCTCCCTCCGAACAGAAATGTACTACAATACTGCACTTTGTCTTTCCTTCCTTCTTTAAGCATTCCCCTCTTTCTCGTCAGTTCCTGCATGCTGGGTACTCTGGACTCGCTTGCCCAGATCACGTTCCCTTATCTGGGAGGCTGTCTACAACCACACAATTTTGCTAGGAAAGCTCCATTCAAAACTTCAATCTGTCAAGCATCCATTTTGACTTGAAACCTTGGCCTTTGCTCAGTGAGAGCATGGAAATGGATGGTGGCATATGAATGAAGTAATCTTCTCCCTAGATTAAGCCCTAGATTTCAACCCCTTTTGACCTACAAAGAGGCATTTTATGTGATTCAACATATCTCACGCAGGCCTAGCTTGGGCACCAGAGTGAAGTCAGAGAGCCTAAGCCCTTGACCTACATCTGTGGTTAACTCCTGGAAAGTGTCCAGCAAATCACTTCATAATGCTAACCCTTAGCTTCCCCATCTGTAAAGAGAGAATAATATTAACTCCCTTGACTTTTTGTTCAGTTGTTGAGAAGGGGAAAACATGGTGATACACGCAGACATCATTTCAAAGGGCAAAGTGATAGACTGATATAAGGGATAATTATTTTTGGTGATTTTTTCATAACCCATTAACCTGTTTAAAATATATAAACCTCTATAAGGAGTGAAGCTAATAGTGGGGGATGTAGGCCACCTCAGAGATGCCTGCTGACCTATAATGTCAGCTTTACGGCATGGTGCTTTTTTCCTTTTTGGTTCCATAGCACTATAATACTCAGAAAACCAAAACCTTATGGGATCATTTTATAATATGTATCATATGAAATTTTAATTTTGCTATTTATAGTGATAAGGGGATAAGTGGAATATAGATCTTTAACCACTGAAATAAACTGTAAGTAAATGCATTTTAAGCTCTCCAAGCAAAAAAAAAGTATGTATGTATACACACACACACATATATTCTAATCAGTTACATATATTAAAATATATGTAGATTAGCATATATGTAACCAGTTGGCATGAGCATTGTATAAAAATTTTGATTTTTGTTCAAGAGTTTTAAAGTATAGAGAAATCTGATGCATTCAGTCTGTTCTTCGGGAAGAGATACTTGGTGGATCTATGTTGCATCTATGTAGGAGTTTCCCAACTGGCCCTGGGTTAGTTCATTCCTGGCTGCAGGGGGGTCTGGAAATAAGCTAAAGCTTTCTAGAAGTTTAAGGGTGTACACATATTTTTTTTTCCTGGGGAGGGACCCAGGGTTTTTGTCAGATTTTAAGGAGAGGCTTATCCCACAAAAGGTTAAGAACCAAGTATATGATGCTAAGAAAACAGTTTAGGAAACAAATTAAAAATACATAGTTTTATAGGACCTGTTTAATTGTTAAAATCAGCAATGCTTCATAGTCTTTTAATCTCGAAAGGCCTGGAAAATGAACAGTTTAAAAAATTAAAACAAAACCAAAATTTGAAGATCAACTTTTATTTTCTGGTCATATGAACAAATTTTGTTTGAAAATAGATGCTGTCAGGATACTGCTTCTCCAGGCTACCTATAATTGTACTATTTTGCTACTCCCTACCCTTTCCCTTTCTTTGTGTGTCCAGGGGGCTGGATTAAACCCTGTGTTTTTATAGGATGACCAAAAATATCGGGGATGATGGAGGTGGTGAAGACAACACCTTCAACTTCAGCTGGAAGGTGTTCACGAGCTGGGACTACCTGATCGGCAATCCGGAAACAGCAGACAACAAATTCAATTCTATCACCATGAACTTTAAGGTAAACACATCAACTTCAAGACCTGTGCCTTTGGATTTCTAAGACTAAAATCAGAGCCATTCCATACGGTTTAGCTAGTGAAGTATCCTGACAATTAAAAGAAAGATTAACTCATCATTTCTGCCTACCAGGATCCGGGCAGGTTCTGATTGTGATTGGAAAATATCTGATGACACACGACAGCACGATTTCTTCTCTAAATTTGGTAATAAAAATACTGCCATTGGCTTGAAACAGGAGGCCATTAATAATCAGAAATCAGATAGTCTAAATAATAGAACAATGCTTACTAATTATTTACAGGAACAAGCTAGCTCAATATTTAAAATGACCCTTAGGTATTATTTTGGAGCTTCAGAAAAAGAAAAAAAAACTATCAAGAGAATCTAGAAAGAAGTTTGTCCTCATCTGAGATCAGTCAGAGTTTATAAGAATTCTCCCTTCTTTCACTTGTTCTTACTTGTTGCTGATATCTGCCTGGCTTGTGGAATCCCAGGTAGAGTGTACATTTTCATTCCTCATTAGATGTTTGCAAAAATAGATTCTGAGTGTATGCTAGTTTTTGTAGCTCAGATACATTTTTTTTTTCTGTTTTGCATGAGTACAGGAAGCAATCATAGAGGAAAGAGCAGCCCAAGTAGAAGAAAACGTCCACTTGATCAGATTCCTGAGGTTTCTCGCTAACTTCTTCGTGTTTCTAACACTTGGCGGGAGTGGATACCTCATCTTTTGGGCTGTGAAGCGATCCCAGGAATTTGCACAGCAAGATCCTGACACCCTTGGGTGGTGGGAAAAGAATGAAGTTCGTCTCTGCATGCTTTTTATGTGCTTAGAACCTGACATTTGAAATTGTGTGGGTTATGCTTCTCTGGTGCAATGTTAAACAAGGCCATCTTTTACCTGTCTACCCCACATTGTCCTGTCACACATTTTCTACTTCATTCCAGCCTTATTTCCAGATCTTTCTACTGTCTGTTTCTCATTTTGTGATTTTATGTAAAGCTAGAGTTGAAAGAGATACTAGAACGCATATACTCCAACCAGTATATTTTACAGATGCAGTTAATGAATGTCAGGAGGAGGGGTGGTGTGTTCAGGTCACAGAACCACGGGGAAGAGTGAGTTAAAACCCAGGAATCTTGATTTCAAAGCCAACAGTCCTTCCATGACTCTATGTTTCTTTCTCTGTAGATTCTGCATCTGTCACTGAAAGATCCAATTGTTGCCCCAATTCTTTGAAACAGCAGTGTGAGAGTCCTTGGTTCCTATGTTTATCTCACTGGAAGCATTCAGATTACCTCCTCCGCTTTCGGCAAGTCTGGGATCCTCTGTTTCTCCCTAGCAGTCTCACTGCACACTTTCCGCCTTCTCCTCCCTTTGCCTTATTTCCTCCCCCTCCAAGATATAGTCAAATGAGGAAGGCCAGATCTTTGCCTGGAATTACGTCTGATGGTGATGTGTCTTCAGGATATGTGCCCATTGAGCAGGTCAGAGGAAGGAGAGCAGATGTAGAGAATAAGGAAATCACTGTATCTTGTTGCTAGGGCCTGTTGCCTTTCATAAAATGTCCTGGCATACAATGTGGCATCTTTTTAAACTTGAGCATTTTCAAAGTATGTATAGATTAAGGCTGTGGGAAGTGTAGAGTGCCCACACTGAAACTTCTGCTGAGCCTTGTAGACCAGAAAGATTCAGAAAGTCCTTATAAGCATAGAATTTTCTAGAAATATCTTGGACAACATATAGCCTATTTACAACAAAAGGCTCCAAACGAAAACATTCCATGTATTTTAGAAATGATAATACTGGAGATGGAGGGCTGTAACAGCACAGACATTTCATGGAAACCTATAAAATGTCATTAGGTAGAGGGATTTTATTTATTTAAAACAGAGGAGAACCTCAAAGCACTTATCAAGTTTGTTGTCAAAGTTTCTTCTTATAGTTGTGATAACTTCTATTACCTTGGCCCATGGTTCATACCGATCATATTTTTGTATAAATGAACCGTAGTTAAGGGTAGGTAGTTTCTTTTCATTAAGTAGAAGGGTGATTCTACTTAAGAGTCTGTTTAACACCTATTTAAGGGGACCCTGAGTCCTAAGGGCCAACAAAGGTAGTAATGGGGATGCATGAATAACTTTATACATCTGATGAAACACAATTTAAATTTACCTTATAAAAGATTGCACAGGATCTGCCAAGTTTTTACCTTAGGCTGAAATTATACCTGCTGATTTTATATTATGCCATGCTGATTTTCATCTCCTCTTGGTCATGCTCATGTAATGTTCCTAATAAAAATGGGAAAAACCATACTGACAGTATTTTCTGAATACAGTCTGATAGTTATAACCATTCAAAACACAGAATCAAGAAATGGCAATAGGAAATGTTTAGTGGTGACAGTTTGAACCCGGTGTTTAGGAAAGGCCCTGGCCAGGGCTACCCAGAGTCTTTTTCATTCAGGTAGGCTTTTTCCCCATCACATAAGTAGTACATGCACTGGATTCTTTTCCCTGATTTAATATAGCCTAATATTTTAATTATGAAGGTGCCAGACAGGAGATACGGACCATATATTTGCTACTTTTCATATTCTCTCCCTCCCCCCCCGCCCACTGCCATTCTAAACCAGTTCTTCACTCCTGGAAATTTCCTGCCTTGGCTTTGGTAATATCATGATTTATATTCTCCTTTTGTTTCTCTGAATGTCCTGTTTTCCTATTTTCTTTGATAAACCCATTCCTTTTTTTTTTTTTTTTTTGGGCCCCTAATAGGGTGTATTCCCCAGAATTCAGTATTTAGTCCTAAGTCCATTTCAGGGAGCTCATTTATTCCAACTGATTGAACTAGCCCATATGCTGATAACTGTCAAATTAGTATTTCCAGTTTGTACCTCATTCCCCAACAAGATCATTTTTGCTTTCATTTGGAACTCTTGTTGCAAAGTGTACCACCGTGGATGCCTGGGTGGCTCAGTGGGTTAAGCCTCTGCCTTCGGCTCAGGTCAATGGTACCAGGGTCCTGGGATCGAGTCCCACATCAGGCTCTCTGCTCAGCGGGGAGCCTGCTTCCCTCCTCTCTCTGCCTGCCTCTCTGCCTACTTGGGATCTCTCTGTCAAATAAATAAATAAAAATCTTAAAAAAAAAAAAAGTGTATCACCATATCAGAATCAGTTCCCGTGGAGAACCATATGTGTTCATTGGATATAGGGTAATATAAATTACTTCCCTCATTATACTAGGAAACAGACTGTTATTACTGGCACATAATCAGGCTCATACACAAGCATGCCTTGAGAATGGGACTTGAATATTTTCTTTGTTGTTTTATTTAGATCAATTCTGAAAGTGCATGAGATAAACTTATTTAGTCTTATAAAAGATGAAAGAAATGTAGCTGAAATCTTGCAAAATCCTGGAAGAAAGCAATTATTTTTTAAATACCATTAACTTAGTTCATTCCTTGTGTCTCCCTGTAGATGAACATGGTCATGTCCCTCTTGGGAATGTTCTGTCCAACACTCTTTGACTTATTTGCTGAATTGGAAGACTACCATCCCCTCATTGCTCTGAAATGGCTACTGGGACGCATTTTTGCTCTACTTTTAGGCAACTTGTATGTATTTATTCTGGCCTTGATGGATGAGATTAACAACAAGGTGAGTCTCCTATCTGGATTGCTTTTGGCATCCCTGTGTTGTTAGATTCATGTCTCCAGATTGCTAGAAATGCCTTTGAAATCTGTGCTGTCTCCATCATTGCCTCCTTCCCTTTGCATCCTAGATTGAAGAGGAGAAGCTGGTAAAGGCCAATATTACCCTCTGGGAAGCCAACATGATCAAGGCCTACAATGCCTCCCTCACTGGAAATAGCACTGGGCCACCTTTTTTTGTGCACCCTGCGGATGTACCTCGAGGACCCTGCTGGGAAACAATGGTGGGGCAGGTAATGTCACCAACAGACGTGGATGACAATAAATGGATGAAGAAAGAGCAGAATCAATTATGTCTTTCATAAGCGTGGCCTATTTTTTTTGTTGCTTCATAAAAAAAAATACCAAAGATGTATTGAAGGCTTACTATGGTGCTGGCTATGAATTTCATGTATAGTCTCTCATGCAGTCCTCGCTCCAGCCATTGAGGGAAGTACTACTTTTACACCTTTTTTAAAGTTGTGTTTAAAGAAAGGATATTTTTAAATGGTGTGAGGAGAGGTTCATCTTCTATTTGTGTTATAAGAAAGCACCTAGATTTAGATGCAGGCTCCTGCGAATATTTAAGCGGAACTCTACCTATTATTTCCAGTTTTCCACTAAAAGAATGTTCCTTGGGGAGCACACATGAATACTAATTTCAGCAATGTCCATTTTTGTCAAATAATTGTCCCTTAAGTGTTAAAGGAAATACTATTTTAGGTGAGTTGTTTTCATGATGTTTATGTAAATGGCTGCAGTCCAAGACTGCTGGTATTTGACCAGAGAAAGGAGAGAATGTTTCATATGGCTTTCTATCCGATAAGGGAAACCAAATTAAGAAAAAACAATAAACTATTCCACATCTTATTTCTATAGAGATCCAGTTATTTTGAAAAGCCTTTAATTTAACCTCATTAGAATTGACATTGCAAACTGTACATGTCATAAACTGGTTTTGGACTTGAGTTCCTCAAGGAGGACCAGATACTTTTAAATATGTCATCGTGCATCTGCCTGCCTGTGGGACAACAGTCCAGTCTCAGCAGTAATGTGGTCTCGTGGAATTATTTGTAATCTAAAAGGAAAAATTGAAAGTTAGTGTTAGTCTTATAAAATGGATGCAATTTAAACAAATGTGGATATCATTAGATGCCCTCATGCTCTAATTAGATGCTCATCAGACTTAAGCCAATCAACTGTGATTTTAATTGTGGGGAAAAAAATGAGAACAACGTATGTGATGCTACACACACATCCAAACAGTATGGTATGACTAAGGATTTTATTTTACTTTATTTTTATGCTTTCAGGAGCCAGATAAATATTTCCCTTTCCAGTTACATATTATTAAATACTCCATTTTCAGACATGTACATTCATACATGTATATAAAATGTATTATATCTGAAATTATAAATGAAATGAAATGTAGGCTGCCTTTACTTAGGAGAGAGATATGGTAGGTGGGGTAATGGCCCTTCAAAGATGTCCATGTCCCAATCCCTGGAATCCCCCTGATGATGTTACCTTTCATGATAACATGGGCTTTGCCGATGAGACTAAGTGAAGGAAAGTTATCTTGGATTATGTGGATGGACCTAATGAAATCACAAGTAGGGACAAAAGAGTCAAAGTCCAAAAAACCAGACATGACAGTGGAACCAGGTTGGAGAGATGTGCTTTATAGATGGACAAAGAGGGGCTGTGAGCCCAGGAGAGCCAGCAGCCTCCAGAAGCTGGACAAGGTGGGGACCCAGCTTCCTCCCTGATGCCTACACCTTGATTTTAGACCTCTTACCTCCAAAACTGTAAGAGAATAAGTTCCTGTTGTCTTAAGCCCCAAAGGGTGTGGTAGATTGTGACAGCAGCAACAAGAAGGGAATGCACAGAAGTACATAGGTTTCTCCATTTCAAGGGTCCTTCCTTGAAGGTGCTCCATAAAAGTCCTGGCACATCTGGTCATGGTGCATCATACAAGTCTTAGCACGTCTAGGCTGCTCTGTGAGTCCTCAGCTAAAGTGGAAAGAAATGAAAAATCAGAGGGAAAAGGCTTTTTTCACAAACTCAAAACTTTGAGATGTTCTCTTCTTTATGTCCTAGAATGCAGGTGGGCTGTGCAAGCTCCCTTTTAACAGTCCTACTAGAACGGACTGTCAAGGAGAAGATTGAGGCTGTTCTCTTCTGGGGAAGAGAAAGCGATCAAGTAGATAGGAATGCCAGTGCAGTCGAGGAGGATGCTTACGCCTCTGATTATGCAGAAGTTTCTGGGTTGGCCCCACACATACTGACTTAAAGGAAAAGTCATTTATTTAATTCTTCTTGGGACTTTGCTGCTTCTCTTGTCCTTAAAAAAAAAAAAAAAAAAAATCTCGTCTTTGGTGCTTTTTCTTGCTTCATCATCTCACCTTACTGCCCCTTTCTCTTTCACCTTCCTTTCCCTAAGGGGCATACAGCGCTTGTGGGAAAGTCTGCGGGGGCTGGACCAGAGGTTGTGGTTCTGAACAGGATGTTGACGAGGGAGGTAGAGTCTCTGGGGATAAGAGAACCAGGGGACATAAAAACCCTGAGGGCTGGAGAGTTTGGTCTTTAAGAGATCAATGTTAATATTTATATCCACGCAACTAGAAACATTTTGTTTAACCATTAAAAAGTGACTCCAGGAGCGCCTGGGTGGCTCTGTTGGTTAAGGGTCCGACTCTTGATTTTAGCTCTGGTCATGGTCTCAGGCTGGTGAGGTCAAGCCTTGAGTCAGGCTCTGCATGATTGAGATTCTCTCTCTCCCTCTCCTTGGCCCCTCCTCTGGCTCATGAGCCCGTGCTCGCTCGCTCTCTCTCTAAAATAAAATAAATAAATAAAATCTTAAAAAAAAATAAGGTGACTCCAGAAGAAACAGTAAAGGCATCTGCTGTGCATGTCAGGTTGGGGATACACCCCAAACACTCACTGTTCTATAAAAACATTCCAGAATTCTCCTCTTCTCCTCCACAGATGCCTTCTGCTTTGTTTCCTCAAGGAAACAAAGTCTGAATATAAGATAATTTGGTGGCTCCTTTATCCCTCCAAGGAATGTCAAGATGTAACCACTTAGGTCCATCTGCAATGGCATTTGATAGGTAGGTAGCACACACCCGTGGGAGATTGCTATTTAAAGCTATATACTGAGGTCTGTATTTTGGGGGAAGGAGAAAGCAGCCAACAACTGAACGAACAGCAGTGGCTAACATTTATTGAATGTCCATAATGTGCCCAGTGCTGTTTCCTTGAATTTCTAAATTACCCTTTGGGATAAGTTACGTTTCTATCTCTATCTTATAGATGAGGAGGCCATGACCTAAAAAACTATAATAATTTGCTCAAGCTCTTAAAGGAAGTCAATGACAGGAGCCCAAATTTAATCCACACGGTCTGATGAGAGTTTACATCCTTGTCTACAGTGCTGATTGTCCCTAGAAACATAATGAGCATATCAACACATACTCTCTAAGCTCCTGCCATGGGACATCTAGAGTCTGTGGTCCTTGGTGATGCCCCTTGACTGTCGTGTTCCTCTTACCTGCTAATGACTCTTACGTTTGCTGATCAAAGCTGTGCAGGCATTTTAACTAACTGTCATGAGTGGAAAGCTGTGAGGTGTGGGGTGTGGTGCTCAGCAGGGGACCTATGGAAACTGTGCTCCCATCTTGACTAGCATGCTGGGACCTGGGATTGGTGCTCCTGAGGTGGTCTGGGCCACCATTCTGGGGATTCTTTCTTATGAAGCATTGTATTGTTCCTGTGGTTTGTGAATAAATCTCCTTATGTTTCCATATAATGTTTCAATCCTCTTCTGGTATTTTATATGACAGACCACTGCTTAGAAAAAAACAGGATTTCAACCATTGGGGAGATGTGGGGGACTTTATAACCACTCTGAAATTTTCTCTTACCTGAGGAAGTCCTTCTGACAAGGTGATGGAAGCCAAAAAATATCCCTCATTGCCTACCTCTAATTGATACTAGTTATTAGAATCTGAACTCAAGTTGCCTGGGAATGAAAAAGAGAATAAGAACAGGAAGAAAAAAAGTTATGGCCTGAAATACCTGCAGAATTTACTGTCATTCAACCATTCATTCCATATTTATTGAGTGTAAGCTGAGTGGCAGGCATCATGTTGGCTGCTAGAGGTCCAGTGGGCCCCAAGGTGGGCTAGTTTCTTGATCTTGTAAAAACTACAATTTCTTGGGGGTGAACAAAGCCATTAATTAAGTCATTATGCAAATTTGCAAATTTACAATGCTAACCAAGCACTATAAGAATGAAATGCATGGAATCTGAGTATTTTTTTTTTTAAAGGGAGACTTGCCCTTGTCAGTGAGGTGCGTGAAACCTTCCTAAATCAGTGATGCTATAGTGGTGTGTGTTCTTTGGTATAAACTGAGCCAAGAGGTGAAGTAATAATGATTGAGTGGTGTGAAGACCCATACAAAGGCCCTGTGGCCTGAGGAAGTATGGAGATTGAGGGTCTGCATGAAAACCATGGAGCTGGAATGAATAAGAAGGATGAGCAATACCAGAAGAATATGGGGAGCTAGACAGGAGCCGGGTTATACAGAAACTTTCAGATTATGCAGAAACCTCACACTCTCTTGGCCCACCTTTTACTCCAGCTGTTCTGCACACGGCTGTGAAACTGACAGCATCTCAACAGCTGTATGCTTATTCTCTCTACCTTCAGAGTTCCTCTGCAGTCATCAAGTGGGGTGTTAATACCACATGGGGACATCCTTGACTAATGGGAGTGGTTGCTGGTGGATCGGTATGTCCTCCTGTCACTGGCATGGACAATTCTGAGGCTTATTCTGTATAGCTTCTAGGCTTCCAGGTGGGTCCCCAGAAGGATAAGACTCACTTGCCCCAGTAGTAGCAGCTTTTAGCATGCTCTCAGGCAAAAGCTTTCCTTCCTTCTGTTTCATTCTTCCCCACCTTCACTTCCCTTCTCTGACACCACTTCCCAAAATATACTGCCAGCCTATAAGCCCTTGCCACAGGCACTATGGGTGGTGAAAACTAATGCTAAGTTTTTAAATTTGTATTTTTAATGTTTTACTATAATAATTTTTGTTTGGGTTATATGTATGTTTTAGTTAACTGCTATTTATAGCAGATTATATTTATAATAGCAGCAATTTTTTAAGAATAAAGTATGTTAAAAGAAATCTGAGATACATTATATTTCATATGGTACTTGGACATACAAGAATCATGGAAGTGGTAGACGATCTGGCATTCAGGAAGCATTGCTCCAAAGTATGAGGCTGGAAACTAATCTAGTGATAGCTAGTCAAATGGCCCTTTGCCCCATGAGAAAATTCTTTCTCACTAGTTATTTTAGAGGGGAGATTATGTAGGTATCTGGAAGTAGAAACCAAAAGACTTTAGAAATTATAGAAGGAGACTAGTATTTCTGGCAAAATATGTATTACTAGATGTTCAGTATCTTCAGTCTTACAACATAAATTATTGAGAAGGAAAAGAAAAGAGCAGAGGAGAACTATCATAACGAACATTTATAATTATGCATTTATTCTTCTGTTCATCACTGATTGTCATAGGGGTTCCATGAGGAAATAGTGAACTTTCCCTCTAGCCCACAGCACGGACCCTTTTGCACATAAATTTAAGTCTACACCACTGAGGTAACCAGTTTCTAATTTTCCAGAACTTTCTATGCCTATATGTATGCATATATACACAGGAATTTTTGTTAACAAATGAGTTCATACCACATACTGTTTTGTAATTTTTTTAAAGATTTTTTAAAAAAATTATTTATTTGACAGATAGACAAGTAAGCAGAGAGACAGGCAGAGAGAAAGAGGAGGAAGCAGGCTCCCTGCTGAGCTGAGAGTTCGATGTGGGGCTCGATCCCAGGACTCTGGGATCATGACCCAAGCCAAAGGCAGAGGCTTTAACCCACTGAGCCATCCAGGCGCCCCTGTTTTGTAAATTTTTAAAGATCCATTTCTTATCAGAGCACAGTGTTTCAGAACTTTTTAAAGTTTACTGAGGTATTCATACACCACACATTCCACCCATTTAAAATTATACAATTCAATGGTTTCTAGTGTATGTTCACATAGTTGTGCATCTCTAACCACAAGTACACTCTTTTTCTTTCAAGATCTCACAATAGTCCATTGTGTGGACATGCCCTTCTATTTCATAAATCTCCTGAGCATATTTGAATTGTTTCCAATTTTTATCTGGAAAAAGCCCTACTTTCATAATCACGTGTATAGATCTGTGCACTTGTGTGAATATTGCCATGGGACACCTTTCTACAAGTGGGTTTCTTTCATATTCTACCTCCTTTAAAGTGTGATGGATTTCCACAAATTTCCCCCCAAATGTTGTGAGGGGTCGACATTCACCATACTCACCAATAAGGAGAAGCCTGGATTTTTAAAGATTCATCTTTCTTTGAGTCAACAACTCATTGTTTTAATTTGCACTTTTGTGTGTGGGGTTTCAGTGTTTTTCAACATTTTAATTGACTGCATATTTCCTTCTATAAATTTCTTATTTGCCATTTGCCAGCTTCTTTCCTTATTGCATTGCCCATTTATTGTCAGCCTAATTTATAAACATTTTTAATGTATTAGAAAAACTAATCCTGTATCACAGATGCTGCCAGTACTTTTCAAAGGTCATCTTTTAACTGCATAAACATTGCTGTTTGCCAGATCAAAGTTATAAACTTATGTGTGGTCAGTATATTCCTGGTTTTGTTTCTTGTGCCATGCTTATAAATGTTTCTCAGTAAGAAGACTTTTGATACAGTGGTTTTGGAAGTGGGGTAATTACTTTTTTTTTTAATTTTAAAATTTTATTTATTAGAGCACAAGTAGGCAGAGAGGCAGGCAGAGAGAGAGGGGGAAGCAGGCTCCCCGCCTGCTGAGCAGAGAGCCTGATGAGGGGCTCGATCCCAGGACCCTGAGATCATGACCTGAGCCAAAGGCAGAGGCTTAACCACTGAGCCACCCAGGTGCACCGGAAGTGGGGTAATTACTTTTAGACTAATAAAATAAGGGTGAAACATTGGTCACTTGCTAGCTATGCCTCACTATTTTTTCACTATTAATGGCAGTTTCTAAGCTAATACTATGCAGAAGCATAATGAACTTGAGGCCAACACTAGGGCTGTTTGAAGGGAGAGATTCCCTTTTTTAATCTGGATAATATCTCAACAGGAATTTGTGCGGCTGACTGTTTCTGATGTTCTGACCACTTACGTCACGATCCTCATTGGGGACTTTCTCCGGGCATGTTTTGTAAGGTTTTGCAATTATTGCTGGTGCTGGGATTTGGAATATGGATATGTAAGTATAATGTTCATTTTTCTCTTGTCCAATTATTCCTTTGTGGTTTATCATTTGCACACCCTATGCCAGAAGAATTTAGGAGGTGGGACCATGTGTTAGATGTTAATAAGTGAAGACCCATGGGTATAGTTTTAATTCAGAAGGGTGTCAGACTGGAGCATCATGGTTTATGATATTCTGGTAGAGTGAGCACAGGATGGCTAAAGCAGTGAACCTCAACCTATCCAAGAACATGGTGAGCTCAGTCAGTCTGGGACCCGTAGCCAGCCCCCTCCCCATGAAACTTGCTGACATTTCTAGAAGCCAGGCAAGATGGGTAATATCAACTGCATATTCTATTAATTCTTTGAATTCTACTGAACAGACTCCTAGACAGTTACTGTGCAGTGCAGTGGATGATAAATGGATCCAGTAAATATGGTGCTTGTTGCATAAAACTCTCAGGCCAATAAGAGCTCAGCAGAGACACAAGCAGGGAGCTATTGAAGTTCTGAGGTGGGCCCAGGGTGCTGATAGGTGTCTGGCAAGTGGTGGACCTGAACTTTGGCAAGTGGACATCCTTCCAGCACCACAGCAAGAACCCAGGTTTCTCTGAACCCCACTGATGTTGACTCCATTCCCAGTTCACCTTTGGCACACGGCCCCCACTCCTTCCCACCCAGGACCCCTCTAAAGTTCAGGGAGGCAACACACATCACTCTGCATTTTCTCACATTGCCAGGTGACCATGGTCCCTCTTTTGCAACTCTTAACAGTCATCTTGGGAACTATGACCTGAAGTGTTGACTGTAATCATGTACTTAAAATCCTCCAGTGGCTAAGAAGTACTTAGAATGAATCCCAAATATCTTTTTAAGGCCTTTGATGTCTTATAGGATCTGTTTGTTTGTTTGTTTTCCTCTTTCTTTCTTTCTGAGCTCTTCTACTACTGTTGTTCTTGCTTTGTAAAGTCCATAAATGTTGGAATTCTTTCTTATGCTCAAACACAAGATGACCCTTGCGTTGGCTCTAGCTGTTTTCCCCTATAGGGTTGAAGGGTTGAAGATTCCTAGAATTTGGCTTGGCTGATGCCTTCTTGTCATTAAGGTCTCCACTAATATGTCACCATCTTTGAGCTCTTCTGCACCCTTTCCATCTAATGGAGCCTACCAGACTCTCTACTTTAATGCCCTGCTTGATTTTCTTCATATGATGTATAACTCTGATATTTCCTTTTAAAAGCCTGCTTATAATCCGTCTCCCTCTGTTAGAATGAAAGCCCTATGAAAACAGAAGCCTTGAACTCTATGCTTAGAACGATACTTGTTACTTGGTGGGCATTATAAGTTGATTGCTTCTGTAAGCTTCTACATTCTAGCGCCATTCAGGTGACGCCATCTGTTGGCAGAATCCTGCCTGCTTCCAGGGATGTGCCCATGGAGTCCATCCTGGATTAGTAATGTCAAGCCAATGATGTTTCTTTCCTCGCTAAGGAAGGGCTATCCTTTAGTGCTGTCCTCGCCCCAGCCCCATGCCAACCTCTCCCCAGCCCCATGCCCTGTAGTCTCTGGACAAGTCCTATGCTCAGGACTGTTCTCAAGACACCAGGCTGGATCCTCAGCCTGGCCATCTGACTTTGAGATCCTACCTTTGATTAGGTCATCTCTGACATCCTCCCTGAAAGGGCCCGTGGGACGCGCCAAAAGTGGTTAGATAATGCTCTTTGGTGAGCACCAGTGAGGTAATGCTATGAACCCAGGATGCTCTTGCTCTGCTTTCCCCTTCCCTGCTATGAGGTATTCAGCTGGCTGGGTTTCATTTCTATTTTCCTCATCTGATTCAGCTCTTCTGAGGTAGACATAAAAATTGCCATTTCTTTCTGAGGCCCTTGCCTGGCTTATGCTTGCCTTTTATCCCTTACTGCTCTCTTCCTAAGTGCTAGAAAATTTTGCTTCAAATACCAAGTCAATAAAACATGACCTGGATGCATAAAAGCTGTAATTAAATGACTGTCATTTATTATTTATTGAGTGCTGACAGTGCTCTTGGGTAAGTACAAAGTACAGGGGGGGGGGGGAAGACACCTTCCCGTTTTAGGTCACAGAGATTTTTCTTCCATGTTACCGTTGGAAGGCTCTGCAGAAAGCAACCCAGCATCAAAACAATTTAGAAACAGTAAAGGGTGGACAGGGGACATTGGATGCGGATCCTATCATCATTGACTCATCCGGTAGAGAACAGACACAGCTGAGTGCCCTACTAAGTGCAAATCAGTAGGAGCACAGCCTGGGCCAGGTGATAAGGGGGTGCAGAGATGTAAAAGATGTCAGCCTAAGGAGAGGTTGCAGACTTGGCCTTGCCGCCAAGATTCAGCTTGCTGATAGATTTTTCTTTCTTTGCAGAGTGTTTTTGTTTGTTTTATTTTGTTTTAATGAGCTCATATTTTAAAACTAGAAGTTTTACATATAAAAAGGTAGGGATTTCTTGCTTTTCTTGTCATATTGGAAGGGCTGGCAACATTCGATCCATTTCCCACTAGGGAAAATGGGCTGGGGTGAGAAACCCCTGCCCGGTACAGTTGGAATATCCATCCACTAGTTCTCAAACTCTTTACTGCCCTTTAATCCTGCACACTCTTTCCTTATCAATACAGAGCAGAAAGTGTAAGTGCTCTAGGAGAAACCAATGGTGACATGACTTTGGGGGTGGAGGGAGGGAAGAGAGATGAGAAGGAGGGAGGGCGCGAGGGAAAGACAGAGAAAGAGAGAGATCAGAAATGCCAAGAGGCACTTGAGCCAGTCTCCGGAAAGGATCAGAATTTCAAAGACCCAGTGGAAGCAAGAATTCTCAGTGGAGGGACCAACCTAAGACGGGGCCCCATGGGTATGGGCAAAGTATGGGCAGGTGGAGATGCAGAAATCTCAGCTGGGGCTGTTACAGAGGAGAAGAGGCCGATGAGAATGTGCCTCTGATATTCTCCGGGACATCCTAATTGAAAATATGAGTCCAGAAAGTACCTATCACGGAGTAAAGGAGAACCTGAGATGGGCAGAGAAGATACTTTCGAGATGCCTTTCAGAAATCAAAGAGAAAAATTTGTCCATTTCCACTACCAAAAAATTTTTTTTCTCTGTTCCCCAAATAGTACCAGTTCATTATAAAAAATCCAGAAAATCCAGTGTAAGTTAAATATGAAAATAAAAATCACAGGTAATCTCACCATTTATGGGATTACTTATTTGGATTATTTGAATTGGATAGTATTACTGTTGATATGTAAATAAACAAGTATGATAGATTTTTATAAATATACATATTTTTATAAAATTATTAAAAGATACATATTTAATCACTGGTTACCTGCTTTTTTCACCTGTGACCATTTCCCTAGGTTAACTATTTTTTTTTAATAATTTACTTTATTTTTTTTTAAGATTTTACTTACTTATTTGACAGAGAGAAAGAGCAAGAGCGGGGGAAGGACAAAAGGAGAGGGAGAAACAGACTTCCCACCAACCAGGGAACCTGACTTGGAGCTTGATCCCAAGGCCCTGAGATCATGACCTGAGCAAAAGGCAGACTCTTAACCAACTGAGCCATCCAGGCACCCCGTTAATTGTTCTTTTATGACCGTTTTAAATGACTGTGTGATATTCTATAAATGAACAAATTATAATTCATTTAATTTTTGTTGGCTATCAGTAAAACTTTATCTAATTTTTAATTATTATAATAAATATTGCGGTTACATTTATTTATAACCATGTAGTTAAATATCTTCACAGATAAGTCATAGTGGTGTGCACAGATTATTTCCCTATGAGAAATTTCTCTAAGTTGAATTGCCCATTCCTAGAGAACATACCTTTTTAAAAAATCTGTTCACTTTTCTTACAACAACTTCCATAAAAACTAAACTCTGCAGACTCTAGCATCAGATTTAGAATCCACGGAATATTAACGTTGAGTGGAATTTTGACATAATCAGGCACCCTTTATTTCACATCTGAAAAATTGAGGGCTTGTGAATTGAAGTGAGTTGCCTGTTTGTGTCACCAGGGAATAAACAAGGGCAATGACGTGTCCTTCTGGACATAGCCATTACGTTAAATATGCTGCATTATATACTGGTTGTATCAGAGTACATTACATTAGAAGTGACCCTGTAGATTTTTTTCCAGCTAGAAATTTATGGCTAAGGTATTATCACAACAAACATATAAAGATGGACTGAGGTGGGGAAATTACTGGCCAGGAGCAGGTATTAGACCAGCAATGTAAGTTAATGTTTCCTAAGGCTTCTCCAAGCATAGCAGACAGTTCTCAGTGTTCCTGAAGTGTTCACTAACTCATCGGGAATGGAATGGCTTCTCCCAGGAGGGATTGTAACCACCCAGATGCAGTATAACTGCCCTAAAGTCTCATGTAAACTCTGGGTTTCCTGCAGTAACTCAACACAGAATGCCCTTACTTATAGCCTAATTTGTGTTGACACTATCTTTGCCATTTACCCATAAAATAGGTAACAGAGATCAAAGAAGAAATAGAATTGAATACACAGCATGGGATTAGACTATGTTCAACCAAATGAAAATGTCAGCATCTTGTTTAAAGTTACATTTTAAAGGTGGTCTTTTTGAAATTTATATATATGGAAAACATAAGAGTTTTCCCTGTGCTCTAATGAAGGGGCTCAAGATTATCCATAAATAAGAGGCATATGACAGACCACAAGAGTAGATATTATATTATATTTTATTTTAATGTAGTGTTTATTTTATGTCAGAACTATATAATACTTTACATATAATATGCCACGTATTCATAGAAGCAAATGCTATGAGGTAGATCCTGTTTTTCCTTCTGTTACAGTAAACTGAGGATTAGAGGATGTTTAATAATTTGCTCCAAGACATATAGGTGGTCCGTGGTGGAGCTAAGACTCAAACTCATGTCTAAGTGACTTCAAAGCCATCAACCATATTTCCGTCATGTTGAATTTTCACTGTAATGCTTAACCCTAGAAATTCCAAGGACTCTTGTCAAATCATGACTAATCCATGAGCCAGTGTATGGCATTTGTAACTCAAATCATGCCCTAGTTTAGACAGGTCACTTACAATAGAATGCCGTTACAGGAGGGGCTGTGATACAGAATTAGAGATAAATGGTTGCTCGCCAGCTGGGAAGGAGATATTATTTAGCATTCCAGGAAGATGCCATGCTAAAGGGTCAGTAAGAAGTCTTGAGTAGCCTGTGAAGGGTTGACAACCTGGAGAAAGGGACAGCACGGTCTGGATTTGGAGTTTCACTTGAATATTTGTCAGAGTCTGTCTGCAGGCAGCCTGGGGTCCCAGAGTCATCCTCGTGGATGACCTAGCCAGTGGTTCTCAAATTAGAGGGTATACCAGAATCCCCTGAAGGTGTGTGAAAACACAGAGTTTCTGATTCCATAGCAGCTGGGGCAGCTCCCGGAGAATTCACTTTTCTAAAAAGTTCTCAGGTGATGTTGCTCCTTCTGGTCTGGGGATCACTTGAGAACCACTGACCCAGAGTCATTTCAGGTGTGGGAAGCAAGATTTGTACATCAGACGGGATGTTGCAATGACAGGATTCTCTCTCAGATAATTTCACGATATCCATAGGTTAATGATCTTTCCTAAATAACGAAACTTGCCAAGAGCAGATGGGTTTTCCTGGGCATTTCAGTCCAACAACTACCTTCTGTCTTCCCTGTGGGTAGATGACTGACTCTCACCCACTACAAACAAAAGTCCAGAAGTAAAACAAGGTAATTTTCAATCCCTTGACTATCATAAAGTTGTTACAGACCTCAGCCTGTATCCAAATGGAATCCTCTTTTGCTGGTGCCCCCAAAGCTTGTTAGGGATGACCAACCCTTAGTAACTTTGCTATATGCATCCCATTTGAATCATTGCATTTCTGTTTTCAAGAAAACCTGTTTTTTTCCCCAGCCTCATTTACCTGTAAGCTTTTTTGTGTTTTAGAGGCAATTAAACAAATGTATTGCAAAATTAAAGCATTGCTTTTGAAACAAAAATACTATATAATCTCATATGATTTTACTAAACCCGTCTCTAAAAGAGTGAGCATTTAATTTTTTTTAGCTTCTTTTTTTGAAGATTTTATTTATTTATTTGACAGAGAGATAGAGTGAGAGCACAAGTAAGCAGAGCAGCAGGCAGAGGGAGAGAGAAACAGGCTCTCTGCTGAGCAGGGAGCCTGATGCGGGGCTTGATCCCAAGACCCTGGAATCATGACCTAAGCAGACGCTTAACCAACTGAGCCACCCAGGCACCCCTGAGCGTTGAATTTTATAGTGTGTATCTCTGTGTATGTGTGTTTGACTACTTCTGTTTTATTTTTAGAGGGAGATTTTCTGAGTTTAACTCATACAGTATTCAGTTGCATTTCTCAGGTGTTTACAGAGAAGGAGTTCTTTAATAACTAGGTCTAATTTTTCAGCCAATTAGAGATTTTAGATTAGAAAAGGATCTTAGAAATGATCTAGTTCAGAAGTCAGCAGACTTTCTCTGTAAAGGGCTGGATAGTAAGCAGTTACACTTCTGCAGGTGTGATGTTATGATATAATAAGGAATATATTTTGGTCTCCATTTCCAGCTCCCAGCCAGAGCTCCTAAACCTTATTATAACTCCCTAAACAATACAGGTGTTAGGATCATCCTTCGTTCTAATATTTGGTCTTTGACCCTGATACAGAGCCCCTACATTCCTTGGGTTTTCCTGGGTGATAGGAGCATTGCTTATTCTGATGAGGCAATTCTAACGAGGTGGCTTCCGGATAGCTTCAGGATGGGGGAAGGTCACCAGAAAGGGCAAGCCACGATCAGAAGCTTGAAACTTTCAGCCCCATTCCCCCATCCTCCAGGAAGGGGAGAGGGGCTGGAGACTGAGTTAGTAGTTGGTCATACTTACTGATGAAGTCTCTATAAGGCTCCTTGACCTATGGGGTTTGGAGAGCTGCCAAGTCCCTGAACATGTTGAGTGCTGGGATGGTGGCGTGCTGAGAAAGGACATGGAAAAGGACCCTTTTCCTCATACCTTGCCCTGTGTATCTCTTCCATCTGTCTAATCCTATCTTGCATTTTTTTTTTTTAAAAAACCCATATATAGCCTAGTAAATCAACTGTTTTCTGGAGTTCTGTGAGCCATTCTAGCAGATTATCAAACTTGTAGATGGAGTTAGAGAATTCTCTGGTGTACAGTCAGTCACTCAGCATAGGTGACACGCCGAACTTGTGATTGGTGTCTTAAGTGAGGCAGTCTTGTGGGACTGAGTCCTGGACAGTGAGTATCAGAACTGAGTGAAATGGTAGGGCATCCAGCTTAGGTCCACAGAGAACCGGGGCATTGTTTGGTATGGGGGTAAACCCCACGTGTCTGTGTTAGAAGAATGTGGGTAGAGTGTAGGGAAAAAGGAGTTCGCATTTAGCAGGCCATGTGGTCTCTGTGCCAACCATTAAACTTCCCCGTTTTAGTGCCAGCCACAGAGAATACATAAACAAATGAATGCAGCTGTATTGTAATTTTTATTTACAAAAACAGCTGGAGGTTCAGATTTGTCTCATGGGCCATAATGTGAAAACCATTGACCTTGTTCATTTCCGCAGTTTATCTGTGAGGAAACAGGCCTGACAAGATAAGCAACTGGCCTAGATCACCCAACCGGGACCTGGCAAGGCAGAGTCTAATATTGGGGTGTGAATACCAGACATGTGTCTGGACCACAAACCCATGTGGCACACCAGGGATGTGCTGTACCCATGTTCTGCATCTGGTCCATTTGTGCATCAAAAATTATATTCCCAGGGCACCTAGGTGGCTCAGTCAGTTGAGGGTCTGCCTTCAGCACAGGTCATGATCCTGGGGTCCTGGGATCAAGTTCTGCCGGCATCCGGCTCTTTGCTCAGTGGGGAGCCTGCTTCTCCCTGTGCCTGCCGCTCCCCCTGCTTGTGCTCACATCGCGCTCTCTCTCTCACAAATAAATAAATAAAATCATTTATTTTATTCATTTATTTCATGAATAATGCATGAAAGTGAATTTTATTCATTTATTTTATTTTATTCATTTATTTATAAATCATTTATCATATTCCTTCGGCTGCCCCTGCTGCAAACACAGTATGAGAACAAGGGTTCCTAGTGTGTCTTTGGTGTTTTCCTAGTCAAATAGCTATAACAATATCTCAAATGGCTTTAAGAAGCTTATATGTTTGTGAGAGTAAAGAAAATATACTTCTAAAATGTTGAATTTTTAAGAATTTTACGTAGGCTAGTGGGTTAAATGATGGCACCATTCTAAAGAGGCCAAAGATGAAGGGTTGACTCTTGGTCTGACACAGAGAAGAGCTAGTCCAGGACCACAGATGGCACAGGCCACCCAACCGAGTGTTTGCCATATGTGTTCTGTGAGCTCACAAGGCTTCAGGGGAAGAGAAGAGGTGGTCCAGAGTAAAGCCCTCTTGTGGTGGGAGAGATGCCAAGTTAACGCTTCTAAAGATTAGAAGCAGTCTCTCATCTCATCAATTTATCTTGTTATTTAACCATTCTTGCTGCTTACACCTTGAATCTTTTACAAGGCACATGACCCATATCCTTCCCCCGAAGTACCGCTGCCTCTTGGGAAAATGATGAACTTTGGGGCCTGACTTCAAGAACTCTTGAGGCAAAGAATCCAAAAGCTGCAAAGGTTATGTCAGGGTTCCAAACCAGAGAACTGTTCCATCTTCTTACACATGTTTTTTGGGGGGCCACTTCTTGGGTGTGAGCACAGCAACACTCAGGTCATCTCACTGTGTGTGTCTAGGTATGAGCATGTGTGCATGTGCTTCCTGTGGAGTGTGTTATTACGAGGATCCATATGGTCTGAAGCCACACCTGCAGATGTCAGGATCTGGGACAGGATTAGGCACCTGCCCCTCTTTTCATGGTCTTGCTGCTTTCCATCCACATTTTTCGCGTTTCTCCTTTTCTCTTATGACCTACCAGTGAGTCAGTTTTCCTGACGGACTCTTCTCTATCTCAGTTTAAACAGGAGCCAATTCCATTTGGTTGCTAAGTAGCATTACTCCCACTGATAGAAGCTTTCCTTCTAGGCAGCCTGATGTGTTACCAGGAAGCCTTTGGACAGGCCACCCTGGGACAGATGCCCACCTCCATTCCTACCGGGGGCCCTTCTGCCCAAAAAAACAGGCTCATGTTGCTGCCCTAAGTGGGAGGGTATTACGTAGGAGACAAATGCAGAACATTGAGTTGAATAACTTCTCAAACTTGTACTTCTCTGTATTTATTTTATTGTAAAAGAAATTCACATTTTTAAAAAATATGCAGTCTTAAGAAAACAAAAGTCATAATCCATCATCTACCTATAATACCTATTAATTGTTGGTCATTTTCAAGTTTTTTCCTTATGTGTAATTTCATTCCATTGATAAAAATAATAACTGTCTAATTTTAAATATTTGTTTAACATTAAGTCCTAGTTTTCCCTTTGTGTGTAAATATTCTTCAAACAGTGATTATAATTAGGTGCAATAGATTACAATATAGATATACTATATTTACTTAACCAATAGTGGACATTTAGGTGGTTTCATTCTGCTGAAATTTGTCAGCATTTAAGGTCAATTTGTTAAAACAAATTCTAACCCTGTAGACTTATAGGGTTAAAAAGAATGAGGTTTTTTTTTTTTTTAAAGATTTAATTTATTTGACAGAGAGGGAGATCACAAGTTGGCAGAGAGGCAGGCAGATAGAGAGGGGGAAGCAGGCTCCCTGCTGAGCAGAGAGCCCATGCAGGATTGATCCCAGGACCCTGAGATCATGACCTGAGCCGAAGGCAGAGGCTTTAACCCACTGAGCCACTCAGGTGCCCCAAGAATGAGATTTCTTAAAAAGCTTTTCATCTATATAGTCAAATGGTTTTCTAATACATTGCTTCAACTTTCACTTTCCCCAGCCATGTAAGGAGAGCCTGCTGGTCCACACTTTAACAACATTGAATGACTGCTTTAAAAAATGAGGTTTGGGGGCACCTGGGTGGCTCAGTGGGTTAAAGCCTCTGCCTTTGGCTCAGGTCATGATCTCAGGGTCCTGGGATCGAGCCCCACATCGGGGGGTCTCTGCTCAGCAGGGAACCTGCTTCCCCCTCTCTCTCTGCCGGCCTCTCTGCCTACTTGTGGTCTCTGTCTATCAAATAAATAATAAATAAATCATTTAAAAAATTAATAATGAGGTTTGCTATGTTAGAAAGCATGCTTTATTATTTTCTTTATTGCTAATTATGTATTATGTCAGTTACTCTGCTATTGTTGCTGCATGGAAGCAGTTGAGAGCCCAGGCATACCTGTGCAAGACTTGGCTTTCAATTTTCACCAGTTGATATGCTAATCCAGTGAATATCTGTGTCTCCTGTAGCCTTCCTACACTGAATTTGACATCAGCGGCAATGTCCTCGCTCTGATCTTCAACCAAGGCATGATCTGGTAGGTCAGCTGTTGGACAGTGTTAGCACTTATAGAAAAGCCTCAAAGATCATTATTGCACAAGGCACTGTAGGCTGGTGTCAGAGAAGTCCTCAGTCTGGGTCTAACTCAACAGCTGCCTTTGCAAAGTGGATTGCTAGGAAAAGCTAATATATGTATGTGTGTGTGTATATATATACACACACATATATATAATATATATGCTATATTATATACATATTATCATGCATGTAGTAGTATATATAGTATATATGTTGCATATATATGTATATATGTCTTGGAATATATAGAATATATCATATATTATACATATTACATATACTATAGAATATAGAAAAATATAAAATGCATATATGTTTTTTTCATATCTTAACTCTTTATCCTCAAAGGCATCTGCCTGTTTTGCAGAGCATTCCTTTATCAAATACTGAGAGTCTGTTTCTGCTTTGTAGATTATTTGAAGGCTTTTTCTACTTTTATATCCTCTGACACCAAGATCTAACCGTGAAACATTAATGATCCCATAACTGCATGTTAAGTATGAAACAAATTAATGTAAGGTTCTTCTGAGAAACTGATTTTGTTTTGTCATTATTGAGTATATTTAGAATACAACTCGTTGCTACTTTTAAAAATACTATCTTACCAAATCCAGAAGTTCATAGAAATGAAACACATCTTTTAGGAAAGTCAAACTAAAAATACAATCTTTATTTTGTAATTTGTTTCACAGGCCATTTGCACGTCAGAATTATGTCTTTTGATGTACAAAGGACTGTCATATCTTTTATTAAATGAAGCATTCTCACTGTCAACCTTGACAGGTTAAGATGAGAGGATACAGTAGAGTTGCTTTGGAGTTTAAAAATTGAATCATAGTATGTGACTCATCTGGGGACCATGTGGTCTTGGAAATTTGTCACTCACAACCCAACCCACAAACAGTTACACTTGAGCTTCTTTATCTTACCGACACGTGTTTAATATCACAGTGTGCCACTGACCACACCATTGTCCCATGTACAAGGACTAGTAACTGTACAAGTTTTGCATAAGCTTCATATATTACTGAAATCCTTCAGTCATAGCTGGATTGAATCATTAAACCATTGCAAGACTGGACCTCTCTGCAAATGATAAAATTATCTTGCTTCAGTAATATTAAGACCGTAGCCAAGGGCCCCATCATCCTGCCATGGGAAGTTCCTGTGCCTCCCTAGGTCAATACATATGAAGGGAAGGCTATAAAAAGATGATCTTCTCCATTATCAGGTATGTTTAAAAATTTAATTCCCGTCCTCTCACTTTCTAAATTTTGCAAGTTATGGCTCATGTGTCCAGAGATAAAGAGTGAAATGCATCTTCCATTCTCCAAGCAGGGAGGAAAGTCAAGGTGGCCCAAACTAGGACCACCGGCAGAGAGTAAAGGGAGCAGCTTCTGTAAGTTCTGAATCTTTCCTTTTCTGGAGGGGATTATGCAGTTACAGCAGAAAAATGGCTAACATGACACCTGGAATAATGAGAAACCATCACCTTGTATCAGTTTTAAAACTCCCTGGGCTTTTACAGAGTGCCACAAATCCCTCAGGCCTGGCAGGTGCCATTTGTGTAGACATCTGCTGCATGTCTGTTTCTTGTTCTTTCCTCACTAAGACAACAGATTGGCCTAGCAATTTATTTTCATGATCAGAAAAGCTGTTGTGATGGCTGTCTGGATGGGTTTTGCTTATAATTTTGCAGCTCTGTGGTCCACTATTGTTCATGTTGAGATTCTTAAATATCTACAGACCTTCCCCCATTTTCTCCTGGGAAGACCCATTATCGAAATCTCTCGACTATCACTACACTATCCCTTTCTGTCTATTCATCCTTTAGGTATTGGTCAAGTCTTGCTTCTTGTTAGTCTGAAGAAGACATTAGAAAGTGATGGTGTTTTTTGAGTGTACAGAGGTAATCATACACTTAACCAAAATTTCAGAAGCAAAAGAACTGTTATTTGGACCTTTGGGTCCACCCTTGGTACAGATGGTCTTTTCTTATCTCCCAGGAAGCTGGTGAAGGATGGGGATGCGGTATAGTGGGCGAGGTGTGGAGAGTGTGTGTTCTAAGTGCCATAGGGTCCCCTGTACCAGGGGACTCACACCTGGCAAGCTACTATTCTACAAGGCACGAGGAACCGATACTTGAGTTTGGCCATACAGAAACACTCAATTCCCTTGGTTCGTGACTGGAGACATTCAGTTGTTGCTTTGCGGGTTTCTAATTAATGGAGGTTATATACACTGATGCTATCAAAGTGAAACTTTGTAGGTAGAATCCATTTTGTCATTAAATGGGCTGAACTGACCAGTCAACCTTCATATGACACACTTAATTTAAAAATGGACAGCATAGGTTTTTGCAATCCTATTTTAAAATGATGAACACACATCATATCTCCCTCATAGCAGGGTGTAGAGGCAGCAGGGAACACGGTGAGAGGGAAGATGGGTTTCGACATTGCTCCAACACTCCCTCTCTGTGTACCCTTTCACTCGTGTTGTCACCGTCTGCTACCTCATTTTCTTGGTTGATCAGATGTGAATAATTTACCTGACATGTACCATGTCACCGGAGTAATAAGGAGAGCTCAACAAAAGAAGCTTTCGTTTGCTTTGATCTTCTTGGAAGAAAAGCATTTTATAAAGCTGAGGTATTCCAGTGATCTTTAACTCACAGTTGATGGGCTCAAGTCTGGGGAAGGGACTTAGTGAGCCAAGCTGATTAGTCAGCTCACGAGCAAAGACAGGATGAGCAGGAGGGTGTAGGTATCAGTGTGCTGTTTTTCTAGGTTATGGTTCTTGAGCCATTTCTTCAACATTTATTTTGAAAATCTGAAATTTATTTGTAGATGCACATACACAGGTGTGTGCATATGCATGTGTCTAGGTGAAGGAAGCAGATACACATAGAGGTACAAATAGATGCAGCTTTAGGTAAGCCTGCATCTTAAACAATGTGCAGGATTGTGTCTGAGGATAAAGTAGCTTGTGCCGCAGTTCAGCAGAACCCCAAATCTCAGTGGCTTCCAAAGGGAAGCGTTTTCTTCTGTTTTCTCTACATGCCCAGTGTGGGTTTGTAGAGGGCCCTTGTAAGTTACTTTCACCGTGGATTCCTAGACTGGCAAAATCAGGCCCATCTGGAACATCACTGGTCAGGGGAGCAGAGAGATGAGAACAGAACCCACAGAGGGCTTTTAATGTCTCTCTCTAGTAGTGAGACACCTCATTATAATTACCATTTCATTGGCCAAAACAAATCCCAAGGCCAAGCCTGCCTTTTAAAAGGGAGCAAGTATAATGATGCACAAGCATCTCACATCACTGATTGGATCATCACATCATTGGAAGGATACAGTGGAGCACTATGTAATTCTAGCCCCATTCTTGAGGCTCTAGGATCCTCTTGCTGTCCTATAATAAAGATACCCTGTGCTGTTCCAAAGTCTTATCTTACCTTTTTTTAATTCATAAATTTTCTATTTTAGAGCAGTGTTGCGTTCACAGACAAACTGAGTGGAGAGTAAAGAGCATCCCCATACGTCCCCATCCCCCGATACGCACAGCCTCCCCTACTGCCGATTCCCCAGATCACAGTGGTACATGTATTACAGCTGCTGAACCTGCATGGCTAGATCAGCACCTGAAGTTTGTATCATTAAAAGAAAAAAAATCATTTAGCTTCCTTCAGAGTCTCTGGTCCATTCAGTATGTTAAACTATTATTCAGATCTGTTGTATAAAATCCCATCAACAAGACAATCTAAATTTCGGCAAGATTCCACTTTTCAGTGAAATCGTTTAATGCTGGTTTGAATCATTTCAGTTACAGAAATAGCAGAAAACAATTTCTTCATCTAACTCGCCCCTTGTCCCCTACCCATCCCCCCCATATTTATACCAAATTTGCGATGGATTAGTTAAAGCAGCTACTCTGCATATCCAGGAAATATAAAATGCTTAGCCTAACTAGAAGTGTCTAGGGCTTTATTACAGCTGGGACAGTTTGAAAGATAGGACTCTGCTTATTCTTCTAAAATAAGTGCACATCTATCCTCTTTTTGGTTTTGGACCAATGCATTGCCATTAATATGGTTTTATGATGCTAATGGATTTTCTCATCAAAGAAAATTCAAATTTATTTTGTTGAAATCACCAACTAAGCCAGCAAGTAAAAGTGACCTCACCTGAATGCTTCCTATTTAAAAGTGGCATTTAAAGATTCTAAAAATCAGATGCACGAAGCAGTGAATTTCTAGGACAAAAATTCTTTCTGAAGTAAGAAAGTAAACAGATTAAATTAAATGAATGTGTTGAATTTTCATCTCAAACACATAAAGGTTCCTATAGACTATTAAGAAAAGACTGTCTATTGGCATAAATACATAAGCTCTAAAACACCATAATAGCTACATAGCTAATAGAGAATAGCATCAGAAAAAGATAAATTTATTTGAAATTTTTCTCTTCCATTAAGCAAAAATTACTTAGCCATGAGAAAAATAATTAATCTAGATGTGCAGTTTATTTGAATAGAATGAGTGCTTTCAGGGGCACTTATATTAAAGAGAAGTTAAATTTCTAAATTTATTAATCAATGATTTGAGTATTAGGGGAAATCTGAGAAGTAGAAGAGAGAACTTAATACATGTGATACATTGTTTTCTCTGGTGTAGTTTAAGTTTATTAATGAGAGCAGATATCCTTAGTGAACAGCATAATTGCCATGCGAGAATCCCATAGGCAATTCCCGGATAATAGGGGGATGGTAAAAATGTGCACAGAAGATGGAAATTGACCAGTCAAGTTTATTTATAAAAACGGGTTTGTGGGTTGAACGCCCCGCTACCTTTAAACATGAGGTGAAGTGAGCAGGTGCTGTGTGACTCTGTTATGAAGAGAAGACTGGAACTGAGCAGAGGCACGTTTTTCTTTCCAGGATGGGCTCCTTCTTCGCCCCCAGCCTCCCAGGCATCAATATCCTTCGACTCCACACATCCATGTACTTCCAGTGCTGGGCCGTGATGTGTTGCAACGTCCCTGAGGCCAGGGTCTTCAAAGCTTCCAGATCGAATAACTTCTACCTGGGCATGCTACTGCTCATCCTCTTCCTGTCCACCATGCCTGTCCTGTACATGATCGTATCGCTGCCGCCATCTTTTGACTGTGGCCCCTTCAGGTTCTGGCCTTTGAAAATGCTGTTTTCTTCCAGGCGTGAAAATAGGAATAGTCTCTCCTATGGGTTTTGTTTCCCCCTGCCCCGTGCCCCCGCCAACAGCGGCATTTTGGTCTGTAGAAATGTGATTGGGAAGTCAGGCTAATTAGGTAACAAGGAGATCTTAGGCAAGTCCGTCAATTTTCTTACTTGGGAATCATAAAAGGGAAGATGATTTGAGTGTACCCAGGCTCTAACTGGGTAAAATATGGACAATAAATCTGAGCCATAAGAGGATAGCAAAGAGCAAGGTTTGATGATTATGCTGGTGGGGATGTGAAAATTTTCCTGATGCTAGGCCACCACGTCCAAAAATCAGAAGTTATCGCTAGGTCATGCCCAATAGGATATAATTAATTAAAAGTAGATTATTCCACAAGCTATGTAGAAATGGGATCATTATTAGATAATTATGAATATAAAGTGGGTCACACGTTTTATAATCCATAATGCTACATGCCAGTAAAACATTGAGGATAATGTGCAGCACATATAGTCTCTCAAAATAACAAGGATAGGGGCGCCTGGGTGGCTCAATGGGTTAAAGCCTCTGCCTTCGGCACGGGTCATGATCCCAGGGTCCTGGGATCGAGCCCCATATCGGGCTCTCTGCTCAGCAGACAGCCTGCTTCCTCCTCTCTCTCTCTCTCTGCCTGCCTCTGCCTCTCTGCCTACTTGTGATCTCTATCTGTCAAATAAATAAATCTTTAAAAAAATAACAGGGATAAATCATTCACATCAGTAATAAAAAGTCAGTAAGTCTCTCTGATCCAAGCTGAAATGGACTTTTCTCCAGTTTTCTATGACCAAGTTCTGTCTGTGACACTTTATCAAGAAAAAGTCCTTGGGATCTGAGGAACTGAGATTCCATTCCCTAAACAGGACCTTAGAAATGAATCTACCAGGAAAAAAAAAAAAGGAAAGAAAGAAATGAATCTACCATGGACCTCCCCCCCACCCCGGGTGGTTCAGTTGGTTAAGCGTCTGACTCTTGAATTCGGCTCAGGTGATCTCAGGGTGGTGAGATGGAGCTCTGCACACATCAGGTTCCATGCCTAGAGTGGAGCCTGCCTAAGATTCTTTCTCTCCCTCCTCTCCTCTGCCCTCTCTCTTAAAAAAAAGAAATGAAATGAACCTACCACAAGTCCCCCCAAAGAATCTCTGCCTGTTGAGTCACTAGTCAGCATGCATTTGAGTTCTTTCTCCTCCCCAAGTGAAAGAAACGTGAACGTGAAAAGCGACATGGGTGACAAGCATGAGCCAATCTTGCTGTCAGATGCCAAGTTATTAAAGTCAAAAGTTTCATTGCTCACAGACTTAAATATAAAAGAGGCATTTTCACTCTAACAATAGTTTGAGTTATTATTGCTTTACTGGGGAAAAAAAAGAAAGAAAATGTTAAGTCAGCTGATAGGGCAGAAACTACTGGAGTTCTGTCATACTCAGGAAGCTGATGTTGACAAATCCTGATCAGTTCCACCCAGCCCTCCCCCCCCCAAGCCTCCCTACCCTGGGCTGAAATAAATAATGCAGACAGTGACATCTGGAGACTAAATATGAAATTGCAGTCTTGAAGAAGAGCTTGGTCTTAATAAATCTCTAATGAATCTCAGGGTATAAAGTTCACCAGATACGCTGTTGAAAGACTTCAGTTAATTGCAAATTACCCATGCAAGTGAATATCCAGGTTGAGTTTTAGGTGTGCTTTTAACTTTCTAGTTGCAAGTTGATCTTTCTCAGAAAAATGTGTCAAACAAAGGGAAACCCCACGAGGTCCACATGGAGCTGGGTGGAAGAAGTATGTTCCTGTGAAAGATATCATTGAGCTAGACCTGTACCATGACCACACAATTTTAGCCTTTTGAGCCTAACTCCTCTGCCTCTCTTTATATCACACACAGTTACTATGAACTTAATGAAAAAAAAGATGAGATGGTATCTAAGGCATACTCTCTGATTTTGGCCAAGTGTTTTCCAGTTGGCAAACTTGGGCAAGATTTCTGCACATATATCGAGATTTTGAGATCAAGAAAATTTTACATACTTTCAGTAGCATGTCAGGAAAGGGGTATTTCTATCTTATTTAAGTAGCCTATTTCTTATGTCAGTTTCCTCATTTCGGAGCAAAAACACGTATGCTTCGTTTCTTTGTTTGGACTTAAAGGTTTAAAAGGGTTGCTCTGCCCAGAAACTAGAAATGAGGTGAGAAAACATTATTAGGAGCCTCATGGCTTGGCTGTCTTAGGGATCCTGAATTTGGGGTGGTTTGTTCAGCCTGTCTAGTCTGACCCTATGTGGCAGCTAGGTGGGCAGCAAACATGCATTGGAGGTAGGCTAATGGGTGGCCCCACAAGGGACACAGTGATGGCTAATCCCTCCCAGGTACAGGTATGTTTCCTTGAGGTAAGGTGGCTCCATACCTTGGAAGAAGACCCATTCTGTAAAGCAGTTTGATGAGGTATTCTAGCTTGTTGTGGTTTCCTGAGAGCTGGCTAAGGAGTGTGAATTTTCCAGAAAATTATTCTGAAAGGCTGTTAAGTGGATTTACCTTAAACAGTTCAACAATGTAAAAACTATTTATTTGGTGTCCCAATTAAGAAAAATATTCTCTAATTGCTCTACCATATTGGCTGACGTGACGTTTCTCCCCCAACCCCTCACTAATAATTCTGAACAATTTCTAATTCTCTAGGTTCTCAATTCTTTCCATGTCAGTATCACCATAATTATGTTTGTATTTTCATTTTACTGCAAAGGTATTGTGTGTTTATCCTAGAAAACCTGGAAACTATAGAAACATTTCTACACGAAAATAAACACTACTCATAACCCCAAAGATTACCAACTGAAGTAACAGCTCTCAACATTTCAGCATTTTGTGTTCTGGTTTTCGTTTTATGCAGCTTTTTAAAATAACTGAGGACGCACAGTAAGTGCAGATTTATATTATATCATGACACTTTTATATTTATATTTACTTTTGTTTTATATTGTGATACTACTATTATTTATTTGCTATTACACTTTGTGTGTGTTTTTTTAAAATAGTGTTGCTGGCTTCTTGAGGTTGGGGATAGAATTTTTTCAACTCTGTGAGTCTAAACACAGTGGAGTGTTGGCCAGTAATATGAAGTAATGAAAGAATAATGGCTGCTTATGCATTAAGCATTAGAGGAAATGTGGGAGTAAACTGGACACTGATTCTAGTCCTGGAAGCTCTCGGTCCACTGGCAAGACAGGTCCGCTCATAGACATTCTAATCCAGGGTGGAGGGAGCTATGCCCATAGGACCTTACGTGCACTGTCATTTCATTTGACTATAGAGTCACAGCAGACTGAAAAGGACTTCTGGGGATATTGGGATGTGGCACACTTTGGCTAAACTGTCAGAAAAAAAGGATTTTTAGGGATCAGTAGATGCTTCTTTTTAGTTTGTATAGAAGTAAGAGTTCTGGACTCCCATTAAGACGCCAGACCTCGAAAGGGGAGAATCCCCAGAGACGCTAATGACTTTGAATTTGGGACAGACTGAATGCAGAGAAGACCTTTGTGGGTAGAGAACATTTTATAAAATTCCAGTCCCCCCATTCTAACCACAGTCATCAGCCTCAGCCCAAGAAGTTGGGGAAGGGAGAGTGGATGGTCTTATCTTCTCTCGTCCTTACCTATCGTCTCACTTGAGCTATATCCCTCATGTCTAGGAGAAAAGCCTGACCAGTTCGAATGGATGAGGACAAAGAAATCTTAGTGGAATAAATTGATATACAATCTTGAATGGTCTGCAAGCTACATTCCTCCTTAATACAGACAGGTCTTGCTAGGTGCAGATTTGTAATTATACTTCAGCAGTCCAATAACTAACTCTTGACTATATACTTGGGGTTACTCTCAGTCTTTTGAAAGCTATTATTAGTTAGACCATGAGAAAAAAAAAAGTCTCACCTGGAAGTTGTGGTTCATGTTTGTCTAGTAGGTGAGAATGTGTAAAGATCAAAAAACAAAAGTGAAACCAGAATATTAAGTGTTATACCAACCCTTATTCTGAAGGTACATACCACTTGGTGATAAATAACCTAATCTTCTTTTCTGAGAATTACAGCTTTCATAGTAGAATCAATATGCACATGCAGAAAAAAGAGCTTGACATGATGGGCATTACTTTATAATTTTGAATATTATGTGCGAAGCTAAGACAGACTTCCTGCTCTCATTTTTCTGGCTTACAAAGGCTGATTCTTACCTTAATGGGCTGAGAACAAACCCATTAAGGACTTCTGCTTTTCAGGCTTATTTTCCTTTTCGCATTTTCTGTTCCTTGTAGTGGGACTGAGCCCGCAGTCATTAGGGCCTGTCCGCAAGAAATGGCAGAGAGAGAAAGGACTCATCATTCAGTGTGGCTACCTATTAATAACTCCCACGAAAGCAGTCTGTGGGAAATGAGATAGCAGCTATTGCATGGGAGAGATATTGGATTATTTGTGGACTTTATTCCGTTAAGCTCTTCTTTATGTTCATTTCCAAGGCTAATTAAACAATTGAGTGCACTATTTATTCAGCCCAAAGGGAGTGTTCCCCAACAAGGACAGCTGGCTGAGGGGTAGAGTTATGAGCTATTTATAAAATATATTTCAATCAAAATTTTAGAAATACAGCTTTAAAAAACCTTCTCCTAATGCTGTGGTTAAATTCCTAATTGCTCAACTGTGTGTTTCTGTTGGGATACCATTTCTTCCCCCTCACCCACATGTTGACAATAAGAGGTCAAAGTGCCCAGAGCTGGAGCTAAACATTAGGTTCCCAACCTGAAAGAGCCCTGAGGTGGTGTTCGAGAAAGATTTCTAGTTTTCTTGCTGTCATCATGGTTTTTACATAGGTTGTAAATAAATCTCTTTCCCCTGCCCCTCCTTTTTTTCCCAGTGGCAAAAATAGAATGTTCGAAGTCATTGGAGAAACACTGGAGCATGATTTCCCAAGCTGGATGGCGAAGATCTTGAGACAGCTTTCTAATCCTGGACTGGTCATCGCTATCATTTTGGTTATGGTGTATGTGCTTCTCCACTCATAGACAGGGTCTTTGTAATGAAGAATGGCTCCTTTTAAATTTCAGCTTTTTTTTCTTTTCTTTTCTTTCTTTCTTTCTTTTTTTTTTTAAATAGCTTTCCCATGCTCTCTAAGGGTTGTGCTGTAACCTCCCCAAATTCAGGGCTGATTACATGGTGGTGAGAGGCTGAAATTCATGAGCCATATTCTAATCCTATTGGATGTAATTCATAGCCATCTGCATCTGTCTTTGCCTGCCTATGATTATAAGATTTGTTCCCAAGTAACCAAAATAATTATCAGTAAACAGCTAAAGCAAGGGAAACATAAATGCTAAATGCTAAATCTAATCAGCACACCGAGCTTCCCCCCCGTCTCCTGGCCCCCACCTCTTGTTCCATAAAGCAGATGGCTGGGAACACATAGAAATGATGAGCCTCTGAGTTAATATTCCCTTTGGGGGCCCTTAGGACTAAGGGCTTAAGGGGTTCTAGAAAGTACAATGTCCTTGTTCCTGAAAGGCCATCAGTAAGAGTGGGTCCACAATAATACAATCAGAGAATCAGAAGGGTCTTGGAAAGGTCACTTAGTCTATCCCTTCAAAAGTCAGAGGTGGTATCCAAAGGGGAATTTGGGAGGGGGTTTTTGTCCCCATGTAACTTTCATTTGCTTCTCTTGACCACCACAGAGATAAAATTACATTCTGAGGTGAAATACATGCTTACTGTCAAAGAGCTAAAAAAAAAAAAGTGCCCTAGACCTTCCTTTCAACCTCTGAGGCCCTCTCAAATAGGAAGTCTGAAACCACCATTGAGCGTTCTCAGTCAAGGAGGGCAAGTAGGAAACCACCCTCAGAAACACTTTAAAAACAGAACTGATGCCAAGGGTGGGATTTGTTTTTTAAAAAGGTAAAACTAGGAAATCTTCTGAAAACAATGATTTGAAGTACATGAACTGGGTTCTGGGCCAAGTTGTTAGCATCATCTTTGTGATGGTCAGTCATGGTCATGGTAATGGGCCACGTCAGAGATGACGAGTGTCATCATTAAAGTAAGGTAAGAAAGAGTATAGTATAGCAAAATGGTTATAGTAGGTTGACAATAAATCCAACCTCTTTACGTGTGACCCCCTTCTCTGAGGGTGAGCTAATAGCCCACGGGGATAATTCAACAGTAAAGCAGATTACGTTTATTTTTTAGAGAACCTTGACTGTGGGATGGCAGTCAGAATCTGGTAGTGAGTCTCTGGTGCACACATGTTAGAAATTGACCTGCTGGATGCAGCCTGTTTGACCATATAGCCCTTGAAGTGATTTTTCTTTTCCAAGTTTTCATGTTACAGTGGCTTCTGGGACCACGTGAAGTATTACCTGGTTTTTAAAAGTCAAGGCCATTTAGTGGTATAAATGAGATCCTATATTAAAAAAAATAAAACCCAACAAAACTTAATGTCAGATTTTATGACTATCGTCTTGACTTACTGAGAGACAGATTTATTTCTAAGCAAAGGAGCAACATTGTTCTAATGGCACCGACCGCAGATTTCACAAGCTGAAAGTGCGGAAGAACTAACGTTGCCTGTGTTCCAGGCACTACCCATACATTAATCGTCTAATTTCCACTATAACCTGAAAGGGTTGGCCTCATCAATCCCATTATTGATATGACAAGGAAGATCTACCCCCAAATCAGGTGCCTAAGAAGTCAATTCAAACCCTTGTCCTGTTTCCCATCTCTCATCCCCCCTAAGTCTTTGAAGCACCAAACACTGAGTTTGGAATGAATAGGAAAATACAGAATATACAGAAGATCACAAAGTCACTTGGCAGGGATGGTCTATACCCATGATTGGCACATTTTTTTCTTAAAGGGCCAAATCCTAGATATATTAGGTTGGATGGGTCAAACGACAAAATTGGGGGTATTATATAAGTACTTAACATAACCATGTAAAAGTGTGAAAACGACTCTTAGTTCATTCATAGGCCATGCAGAACAGAGTCATTTGTGCCTCGGAGACTACAGTTTGCCAACCCTTGGTACAGATTGTGTAAAGAAAAGCTGGCAGTATATGAGGTCAAATAGATGTCCTGCAAGGCTGATTATAGTTCTGAGGTTCTGATTTAAAACCCAATTTCAGTTTATTACTGACTTGATTTTTCGAATCCTGAGATCTCATCTTTCAGTTCATGGGGCTCATGCAATTGGCTTGGCTCTTTATTACCTTCAGTTAGAGAATGTTACATGTTACAAGCATTTTTAATTTCCCCAATGGATCATATTACATCAGCTTGGATGGTTTTTGTGTAACTGAGTAGGTTACTTCTCTGTAGCCAGGTTCATTCCTTTGGACACTAGAGAATTCCATAACTATAAGTGACTTGTGAGGTCTTTGAGTTTATCCTCCAAATCCAGGCACTTTTCTAAGAACATCCATATAACACGCGCGCACACACACACACACACACACACACACACACACACACACACTCATTTATTGAGCACCTACATCATGCCAAATAGTATACCAAATGCTTTCATGTACATAATTGCATTCAAACTCCCATCACTCATATAAGAGATAAACAAACCCAGCTAAACCATATCAATAATTGTGTTGCTAGCACCAGATGGCTCATAAAGGATATAATCTGGCATGGTTGGGGAGTAGAGGAAATGTGTTTAGTATCTAGTTATTTGCAACAAAGAGCAATGCCAGTTACCTTTTTTTTTTTTTAACTGCGTTTTGTTTGTTTGTTTTGCTTTAAAGGAAGATGAACATATTTATTTTTACACAAATGTTTGGCTGGAATTTGCTCTTTCTAGAAATGTAAATGTCAGCTACAAGTTAAGAATATTCCTTTATAAAACATTTTCTTTTTGAAGAAGGGAGAGATGCAAGCAATACATCCTGTGGAAATAAAAAAATCCATGTTAGTGAACTATGATGAAGAAGATTATATTCTTTGCTACAAAAGCCAAAGGAGGAGATTTAAAGCAGAAAGTCAGTTTTTTTATTCTACACATTCCCTATGCTTCAGGAGATTAATGTCAATTTGAAGTGTTACTTTCAATTGTGATTTCAACTGATATTAGTACATTTCCAAGAAGAAGCTACAGTTAGGCAGAGGGGTATGGTAGACAGAATGCCGGGCTGTGGAAGAGGACCCCCTTGAGTCCCATCTTCCCAGGTCGCCCCTAGTAATCATGTCCCACATGTACTTCTTTACTTCTGTGTACTTCAGTCTTTCATCTGTACAATAAAATATTAGAGAAGAAAATATCTTAAAGTCCACTCCAGTGCCCCAGTGTTCTATGATTTAGTGAATGTAAATTTAAGAAGACTCGAACTAAAAAATAACCATGAATCTTATTATTTTTAAAATGTAGCTTGACCATCTATTACCTCAATGCTACTGCAAAGGGCCAGAAGGCAGCAAATCTGGATCTAAAAAAGAAGATGAAACAGGTAGGATATAATTTATTTCACTAACGTATTATCTTTATTAATGGCAAGTAGTAGGAAATACCAGGAAAGCTCATGTTCTTCTTTCCTTTTTGTATTGTATAGCAAGCTTTGGAGAACAAAATGCGCAACAAGAAAATGGCAGCTGCCCGAGCAGGTTGGAGGAATGTTTATGATTGCAATTTTCCCCCTACAGAAAAAATGCTCTTCCTTTTTTTGTCTTTCCCTCTCTCTCTAAATGGGGCATTTGATGCATTGTGGTGTTATTGCCGTGAGTGAGCCATGCCACAATTTTTACTGTTCACCTTTTGAGACCCTCTTAGCCCTCATATCCAGGCTTGGTTGTTTTCCAGTGGGGAAAAGCAAAAAAGACAAATTCAAACATGTAAACTTGGCAGTAGTATTGGAAAGGTGATTCTGCAAACTGACAGAAGATGAAGACGACATCCATATAGTTATATGCAAATAGCAGACACAAGGGACACCCGGGTGGCTCAGTCAGCTAAGTGTCTGCCTTCTGCCTAGGTCATAATCTCAGGGTCTTGGGATCAAGGCCTGTGTTGGGATCCCTGCTATGCAGGGAGTCTGCTTCTCCTTTTGCCTTTCCCCTCCACCCGACTCATGCTCTCTTCTTCTCTCTTAAATAAAATCTTTTATATGTGTAAAAAAAAAAAAAGTAGACACCAATACAGAGTCTCTCTTGCTCAGTGGGACCATTTTTATACATAGATGTACACACAGGGAAGGTACCATTAGGCTCTTCCGAACTCACCACTGTTGATTTCCTGGAGTCTTTTTTAAAGCATTAGCCTCTTTTTTTGGTTACCTCCTTAATTTTAAAAACACTCCAGTAAGGCATACGCCTATTTGCCAAGATCCCCTATACACTCTGCATTCCTCATGGAGAAGTGATGTCTAAGAAGTTTAAGGAAAATTTTTTCAAACGTTCCCCTCATTCTCAACTTTAAAACTTCTACCATTACCAGGGCTTTCCCCCATGTAAGTAATAGAACCCAACCCAAATGGATTTAAGTAGAAAATAAATAAATAAATTCATTAGCCCACACAAATGAATAAGAGAGTGGTATGTATAGCTTCAGGCCACGTTTTATCCCAAGTTTAGAAGCCAGCAGAGCTGAGCCCCATTTCTCTGGTTCTTTCAACGCTACTCCTTCCACATTGGCTGACCTTTATGGCAACAGGAGCAGATGTAACAATTTCCAGTGCTATGTCCTTGTATTACACTTGTCCTAGGTTTTTTTTTTTTATTACTAAGCTACTTGTTTCTTTAATTGCATTTAATTTTTCTCAGCTTTGACAAATGAAATTATAATACATTTTTAAGCATACAACGTGCATTTTGATATGCATATTCATTATGAGAGGACTCCCACCACTGAGTTCATTAACACACCCATCACCTCACATATTTACCTTTTTCTTTTTGGTGAAAAGACTTAAGTTCTACTCTCTTAGCCAATTTCAATGATATAATATGGTATCATCAGCTATAGTTCACTGTGTTACACATAATAGTCTCAGACCTCATTCATCCTATGACTGAAAATTTGTATCCTTTTACCAATCTCTCCCTCTCTCCCCTAACCCCAAGCTCCTGGTTACCACCATGCTACTCTCTGTGTTCATGAGTTTGACTTTTTTTTCTTTTTTTTCGGATTCCACATATAAGTGATACCATGCAATGTTTGTCTCCCTCTGTCTAGCTTATTTTACGTAGCAGAACGCCTTCCAGGTTTAGCCACATTGTTGTAAATGGCAGGATTTCCTTTCTTATAGGCTGAGTATTATTATATTATTATGATATTATGCGCATATCCCATTTTCTTTATCCATTTCTCCGTAGATGGACTCTTACGTTGTTTTTATCCTCCCATGCTGCAGTGAGCATGGGAACATGAATTAATGATTTCATTTCCCCTGGAGATACATCCCAGAAGTAGGATTCTGGCTCTTAGGATTGTTCTAATTTTAATTTCTTGAGGAACTTTCGCACTGCTTTCCATACCGGCTATATCACTTTACATTCCCACCAACAGTGCACAGTGGTGCCCTTTTCTCCACATCCTTGCCAGAATTGGTTGTCTCTTGCCTTTTTGGTAATAGACATCCTGACGGTATGAGGTGCTATCTCAGTGTGGTTTAGTTTGCATTTTCCTGATCGTGATCTCCAGCACCTTTTCATGTACAAATATTTAAGCACATAATGTAATTATTATTATGTAATTATGTATTATGTAACGTCATTACATAATAATGTAATCATTACATAATAATGGTCTGTGTCTCATGTTACCATTTTTGGCTTAAAATATATTTTGTCTGAAATTAATATAGCTACACCTGCTTCTGGTTTCCATTTGCATGGAATATTTTTTTTCCATCCCTTCACTCTTGGTTTCTGTGTGTCCTTAAAGCCGAAGTGAGCCCCTTGGGCATCTTAGAGTTGGAAGCACATATGTCACACGTGTCCTCTCTGCTCTTGTATTTGCTCTAGATTGTGACTATAACTTAACATGATCAAACGAATGTTTAGAGTAGTGAGCGAAAAGTTCTGACTTAAGATCTGAATTCTAGTTAAAGCTTACTGTTACCTTTATTGTTTTAAATAATGATGTAATCCTACTGCATGCTATTTATTTGATATTTTCCCATAATTTGTACTTAAAAATGTGTACAACCTTTGTAAAGGCAGACTATCTTATTCATAATTCTTTTCTCAGAACTTATTATGGAACTTTATATATAACCATCATCCGGTAAATACCTACTAAATTCCTACTGGCTGATGAGGAATTCTTTTATTGGAAAAATTTTAAAAGGATACATTTTTGTATTAATTATATAAATAGTACTGAATAAATTTTATAAAAAGAGCAGAACTCTCATTTTCACTATCCTGAAAAATAAGAAATATAGAAATATTTTGAATATAAAAATACTAAATATTACGGCAATGTGGGGCACATTTGGAAGATACAGGTTTCAGATCACCTCTTTCAGAACATTAAGCACAATGAAAGCTAAATTGTCACTTGCTTCTTCATCTTTTCTCTCTCTCTTTCCCTCTCTTGAACAGCTGCTGCTGCTGGTGGCCAGTAACTTTCATAGACACGCCGGGACCCAGAAGTACTCCTCACCTTGCTGTTTAAAACCAATGACTCACGTAAAAGGCAAGATGACAAGCATCGTGAAGTTGCTGTTCCCTTGTTCTAACCCTCATGGATTGTCAAGGTCATGCTGGTCCGTCAAGGCCTTGTCAGTCCTAGTTCGGCAGGGACAGTCTCCACCTTGTTCCAAATGAAGAGATTTGCTCCCGCACCTCCACTTTCTCCCCTGACTTGTTTCCCTGACATCACTTCTAACAAACGGAGTTTAAGAGTGATTCAGCAAAAACAGGTTACTGGTTTACCATTTGGGTTAATTAAAAATACTTTCCTCATATGGACTTCCATTTTATACACTCCTTCTGCCTTAGTATTCTTTGCCTTGGAACAGAGATATTTCACCCTTTTTTTTTTTTCCTTCAGAGTTCAGAAATATTTTTATAAAGTATTCATTGTAATTATTCACTAACTCACAGTTTAAAACCAACATCTTGTTTTCCATTTTTTTTTTCCCTGTCTCTCCCTCCAGGGCCCCCACAACTATACACTCAAGATTCTTTATTTGCTGGTAGATTCAGTATGAAAAGGAATGGGCTTTTTAAAAGAAAAATCCTAAGGGAAATAGGGGTCTAAGTAGCACAGGGTTGAAGTTCTTGCAGCTTGAGGAAGTACATGGGTCTTAGATAACCTACCTCTTTGTGAGTTTTGTTTTTTTTTAAGACAGTTGTACATGGTTACAACTTCATCACAGCCTGACCATGACCTCCAATGATCACATTGCCTTAGTTTAGATTCTAATATTCCACGATCTGTCTTTGCTTTTTTGCTAAGGTTGGGAAAACGTACACTTTTATGGGAGGCCTCAGTTTTTGGATGTGTTTAAGCATTAGTATTTATTTGAAGTTTGAATTGTCTTCGAAGAGCGGCAGTCAGTGCCCTCAGCCAGCCTTGTTGTGTGACTTCAGTTACATCTGCTCAGCCACAGTGTCCTTTTCCAGAGCTAAGCCAATTTGCCTGCCGTTTCCTGCAGTTGACTTGCTGGGTTTTGTGACCATGTTTTTGAGTTTTTCCTTCTTCACTCTTGATCTGGCGTGAAGTGATCTCCTGTTCCTCTGCCAATCCATGTGCTCCTCTTGCCATCATACAAATTCAAGAGGTACTTCCTTTAGTCCAGTTTCCCAGATTGGCCTTCATTCTCAAATATATCTCTCCTCAGTAGGTTTCCTTGGGCCCTAATGTCTTTAATTCAGTGTCTATGATTTATACAGATTTTCCTGTGATTTTTAACAGTTCGTTTTGTTTCCTGTAATGCATGGATCATCTTTCCTCTCCAGATTGGAAGCTCCCTATGAGCAGGGATCATGCCTTTTAACTCCTTTGTATGCCTAGTAAGTATAGTGCTATATTCATAGGTAGGCACCAAGTAAATGCTTGTTAATTAAATTGAATCAATTTAACTTACAGCAGCTGTACTGTGGAACAAGAACTTTTGTTACCTGCATGAAAAATGTTACTCTGCTGTCAGAAATGGAATTATCTGTTGCCCTGCAGGTTTATCATCTCATTTGATTCTAATGCAGATGAGTAAATAAAGCAAATGCTTATTTCTACGTGGATCGTTTTTGTACTGTATAGTAATAAGATTAGAGAATTGGTTTGTATGTGTGGCCAAGTGTACAATGTGGGTGACACTCCCTTGTTCTTGATCTACTTCATAACAAAAATGATGCGAGATGACAAACCATCCCCCAAGGACTTCATCTCCTAAAGGTAATTTCCTTTTTTTTTTCAGTCTAGTTACCATCTGTCACCATACACTGTTATTACCAATATTATTGACTACACTCCCTGTGCTGTGCATTGTGTCTCCATGGCTAATCTTATAATTGAATTTATACCTCTTACAGCAATTGTACTTTTAGAACAAATGCTCATGGCATAAGAATTCAGGCATGATATTCTAGGCTTCAGCCTTTCTAAATATTAAGTTTGCTTTTTATGGCACCTGAATACCCACCTGATTTAAGTTAAGCATTTTTAGAAACTTTAACCCTTTTAGTCTCCAGAGAGCTGCCCAATATGTTTCCCCAGTACCACCTGAACGAGCATCTGAAAGAGTGAAGGCCACTTCCACCATTGTCAGAGGACGAGTCTGGTACCGGGAAGGTTCTGATCGCTATGATCTAGTTCTGTTCATTATTTCTTAATATAATGATCAGGGCCGTAGGAAGAATTTTAGAAGGCAAATGAACAAACCAACCAGCCATACTGCACCTTTCATTTTTTTCTGAGGGGAATAAAAAATAAATTCTGGCAAATGTATGTGGAAACTAAATTTACTTCTCTGAAGAGCTTTTTGATTTGAAAACTGAAAAACTGTTTTGACACATGGTTTGAATCATTTCCTTTGGCTTCTGAGAGGAAGCACACAGTTTAAACCATACCAAGAGGATCATATTAACAGTACTTTGACCTGAACTATGTTTTCTTATCCTGATGGATCCCTACCTGTCCCAGAGCCATGCTGGCTGGCTAGGTTTGGAAATGTATTTTGGTGACACAAGTATTATCCTATGGTGAGGTGTAGTTCCCCTAGTTGCCACAGGGGGTCAGCCTTTGCTATTGTCACTCCTCAGCAGATGAGTTAATAAGAGGTTTGGGGTCCATTTCCCTGCTTTACACTTCCGTGTTGGAGCCCTGCCTTAACCTAGTTGACTCTACTGGAACTTGCAATATTTCACTTTGATTTACCAGCCCTTTCCTCAGGGAATATGAGTAGATTGTAGGGAAGTGGGCTTGTAATGCATGCTGGGACCATGCTGGGTGTGAGATCACCAGGAACCACCCTGAGGTAGTACACCTTCCTCCATCTGATAAACAGTTATCAAACACTGTGTGTCACATGTTCATCAAACATAATGGATCCCAAGTATCACCTGCTCTATTTTCTCCCACTGTTTCCTACCACCTGACAAATTGATCTTCTTGGCTTCCAGAATCTTCTAGAATGATACTACAACTTATGAAGCCTTTTTAAGATCGAGGAAAACCAATGTTAGCTTTCCACTTCAGGCAGGACTGTCCTTTTCTTCACCATGACACAGGTATTACAGTACGTTGTCAAAAACTGGAAAAGAATTTTACTATTTTTTTATTCTCTATGGAGCGCAATGTCAAGCAAAATCCAGATGTTATCCTCACCTTTCCCAGACTTCTTCCAAGCTAGGATTTTTTGATGGGCAAATAACCCTGGGCTTCAGTATTGGCATCACGTGCTTAGTAAATTGAATGCAAACAAAGGAGTTGAGCCTGCAGTGGAACACCAAGTTCTTTGGTGGAGGGGTGGGGGAGTGGGGGGTGGGGACCAGTGAGATGGGAATCTGATGACTTTTATTTCCTCACTTAAGTCAAAAATATAATACCCAGTTATAACTTTTTTTGCCTTGTTTGGTATATGAGGATAAAAGCAATTTGTTGAAAAAAAAATCCCAAAAGCATGAGTAAGCAGGCTCAAAAACAAGGGACTTAAGAATGGGATTGGCGGTTCTCAGCTCTCAATGCAGGTATGTACTTGATTTTTTAGAAGACAGACACTGAGACTTAAGAATTTTTTTTTTTTTAATGAACTATAGTCATGGCCTATTTTTGTCTTTACTTCCTGAGAGAAGGAAGTACCAAAATGTGATGGTGACAGGAGTTCTCAAGCCCCTTTACGAGATTTATTTTTTTCAGAGTTCTCTGGTAATGGATTGCCTTGATACTTGGCCTTGGATGGTCCAGCTGCCTTTTCCAGGATAGATCTTGGTGAGTTAATAACTATGAATAATAGAAAAATATATATGAGGAATACTTGACCTCTTCTGAGAACTTAGATATTATATAACACCCAACTTTTTCATACATACCAAGAAGTTTTCATATAAATCCTTGTGGTTATTTAAAACCCCATAATAGGAGTGCCCGTGTGACTCAGTCAGTTAAGTGTTTGACTCTTGATTTTGCCTCAGGTCTTGATCTTAAGGTCCTGCGATCCAGCCCCATGTCTGATCTGTGCTCAGTAGGGAGTCTGCTGGAGCCTTCTCTCTCTCCCTCTCCTCCTGTCCCTCCCCCAACTGGCACACATGCTCTCTCTCAAATAAATAAATCTTTAAAAAAAATAAAAACTTAAAATAGAGGTACATGTTCATTATGACAAATTTAAAAATTTTGCATAGAATAAAAAAAGTAAAAGAACCTCCCAAAACCCCATAATTCTACCATCCAGAAAAACCGCTGTTAGTGTTTGGATGCAGTTTTTTTCCCTTCAGATTCACTCACATGTGCCCACTCCATAAAATATTTTGGATCATAAGACATATTTAGTTTAATCTTACTTCATTATTTAACATTCTCCCATGTCATAAAATTACTTCAAGACAATTTTTAATGGCTATAAAATATATCACATAACTTTAAGGAAATTGTTCAAAATCTCATGCTTCTCATCTCTGAAAATGGGGATAATAAGAGTCCTACCCCATAAAATTTCTATTCGGGATTAAAAGAAAATCTGCATAAAACACAGCACTGTGCCTGGTGTGTGGTTAGTGCCCAGCAATAGCCATGGTTGGCATCCTTGTTTATAGGGAGTTCTAAATAATTTTAGTTATGGTGTAATTAATTTTTCTGCTTGACCATACATATAAGCTCTGTGAAGTAAAGGAGAATGCTATTGAAAAGAGAAATTATCCAAAGCCTGATCATAATTTTTATGGCACACTGAAAATATGGTGATCCCCAATATCTAAATTTAAATAAAAACAAGATTAGCCTAAAAAACGAAGCTTACACACATGCTGAGGTCAGATGCTCCTTTCCAAGAAAAGAAAAAAAAAATCCTGCTCTGTTGGTTCTCTAAACACCTGCTTACTTGCTCTATCATATAATCCAGCCATGGAATTAGCTATCTGATGTGCTTATAAATTAGAGTATAAGGTCCTACAGGTATGGTTAGCATTTTGCAGAGATTATATAAATGGGCTAAATAAGGACCATGAGTCAACAGGAACAGAGAGTGTGACTGAGTTGAGTGTTAAAATCCTAAAATGCTTTTTTTTTTCCTTTTAGGATCAGACTTTTTTTACTATAGGAGTATATAGCACAGATTTGATATAGAAGTAAATGGAAGAAAAAAAAAAGTAAATGGAAGAAATGGCTTCAGCACACGTATTGAAAAATCATTCTATATATTAAGGCAGGTCAAACTGAATAACATTAATTAGGAGAATTGTTTTGTAAATGTGGTTTTATTATGCCTGATGTGAAGATACCTCTGAAAAAGATAACAGATAAATAGTTCCGAAGGGCAAGATGCTTAGGACATGGGCCTCAGAACTGGCAAATTCTTATTGTGGCATTCAAAGTTGCATAAGTGATGATGGCATGACCCTCTGCAGGAGAAAATCAGCCTGATGCAGAAGGAACCATTGGCTAGATCTACAACTGGTCTCTATGGGATATGGAATAAGTTGATTCCATGGGAAATGTTTGTCCCTGGTGAAGTAATAGATGAAACCCAGTGGACATACTCAGCCTTTATATCATGGAAAAGGCTCCATACGTGTCAACTCAGTAGGCTACTACGTTAACCATGGGGGCTGAGTGTGGCGTGGCAGTTGGCGGAGAGGTAAAGAGCACTGTCTAGGGAGTCTAAGGTTTGAGTTCAAGTTCTCTTCCTGGACTAAAAGCATTATTCACTGGCCATGTGATTTTCTGGTTATCATTCCTAGCTTTTTGACCCAGGCTGACTACTTAGCCTTACTAGGCTTCCTTTATGTCATCTTCAAAATGGATTATAATCGGCTCTGTTCAGATTGCTGTTGGAATCGCACGCGATGATGCTGATGAAACCTGGCCTGCACCATTTAGCAGGTAGCACACAGGTCAGTGCGGAGTTAACAGCTGGATCAATATTACCCATAATTCTCCTTTCCGTGTCAATCAGATATTTTCATTTGAAAATGTTAGGATGTTGGGACGCCTGGGTGGCTCAGTTGGTTAAGCAGCTGCCTTCGGCTCAGGTCATGATCCCGGCGTCCTGGGATCAAGTCCCGCATCGGGCTCCTTGCTTGGCGGTGAGCCTGCTTCTCCCTCTGCCTCTGCCTGCCACTCTGTCTGCCTGTGCTCGCTCCTGCGCTCTCTATCTGACAAATAAATGAATAAAATCTTAAAAAAAAAAAAAAAAGAAAATGTTAGGATGTTTTTAAAAATTAGGATGATTTTAATTGAGCTAATTCAGAGAACTATTCATCTGAAACCAACTGCAAAACAGGTTTTACTCAGTTGGAAAAACCCAATCTTCCACAGACCCAATAAAAACAACGTTTGGTGGGGAGGGGGCACCTGGCTGGCCCAGTCCATAGAGCGTGCCACTCAATCTCAGGGTCGTGAGTTCGAGCTCCATGTTGGGCATTGAGGTTATTTACAACAAATACACAAACCAACCAACCCTGCTCGGGTTATTTTGGCAACACATTCTTAGTATTTTTGAGGAGGGTGTGTTTTAGTAGCCGAGTGGCTTAGCAAATATCACATAAGTAGCATTAAATGAATAAACATATGTGTGACTAAGTCTTAGGGCCCCAGTGCTCTAGTCCTGTCTCTACTACTGATGAACTCTTTGACTTGTTAGGAATGGGGCAGCCTCTTTCAAGCTCACTGGCAAGATAAGGATTTGCACAGCGGGATGTCTCTGATGCCTTCCTATCCTCCAAACCAGAGCTGCCCCCAGTCAGGTAGGCACCGGTCATATGGGACAACTGAGCCCTTGCGACATAGCTGGAAATTGAGATGTGCTATAAACATCAACTTCTCCTGGATTTGGGAGACTGTGAAAACACTACTGCAAAATATCTCATTAATATCTTTTTCATTTTGATTGAGTATGGGAAAGATACTATTTTGCAGATTTGTGGCTTAATGAACTAAATTACTGAAGTTCTTTTCACTTGTTTTTTTTTTTTTTTCCCTTTCTTTAACGTGGCTACTACGAAATTTTAAACGACATGTGGCTTCCATGTGTGGCTGCATTCCCTTTCCATTCGATAGTGAGTGCTGCTCTAAAAACTCTTGATGAAATAAGTTTTTGTGACGGTTTCGATTAAATTGTACTGGGTTTAAAGAGCTGGGTAAAAGAGCTGGGTTTCAGCTATGCTGGGAAATTGATGGTAAGCTGCTAGAGCTGGCCGCTCCCACCCATCTGATTTCAGCAGTTGATTTGCATTGAGGGGTGGGAGTTGGGGCTTTTGAGGAAGTGGGGAAAGAAATACAAATGGATTAGATTAGAGTCCAGTGGAGACAGAGGGAAACTGCAGACTAAATCTGATGGAGTAAGCTGGTAGAGGGAGGCCTCCAGGGCAGTGGGGTACATGTGATGCTCTGCTGGTGGCCACGGGATCAAGCCCAACATGTAGAAGGGATGAGAGACAATTCTGCTCCCCTGTGAATGGGGCATGACACCCCTGTGGCGCTACCATCAATTGGCAGCTCAACATGGCAGACCATTGGAGATGACCCACTTGAAAGGGTTCTGGTGTCCGCACAACAGACATCCATGACAGGCACTTCTCAGATACTGTTTTGAGGGACTGGAGGAGGAAAATAAGAGTCAGAGCAAGCTTCATGGTGAATGAGCCTGAGAGATCAATTCATAAACTGTGGATCAACAAACATAAACAGGTGGCCCTTTGCAGAGTACTAATGTTTATGTACCAAGACATGGATGCAGTGCATATGGGATCTTAATGTTAGTAAATACCTCCTTTGGACCTAAGGCTGGTAAGGTCCAGAGAAGGATTTTTAGTTAAGCAGCAGTAAGTTCTCGTGGAGCCTGGCTGACTCAGTCAGAAGAGCATGCAACTCTTGATCTTGGAGTTGAGTTCAAGCCCCATGTTGAGTGTAGAGATTACTAAAGTAAAACGGGATAGGAATAGAATAGAATAGAATAAAAATCAGTTTCTTGAAAGCAATGACATGCCAGGTCAAAGAGTGGTGTCTTGCCCAGGTTGTCTGGGGGCATAGGGGGGCTAGCGAAGAGAGAGGAAGGAAGTGTTGACAGGCATATACTTTGACACTTTTGTATTACCTTTTCTGTTGCTTTATAACTAGTGCAATATAAATGGGGATCACAGAGCTTCCTTTTTTGGGACACAGAGATAATATTCTTGAGGCAATGATGGGATTGAATACTAACTCATACCATTTCTTAAGCCTATGAATTAAAAAAAACTCCAATTATTACTTTGTAATAGCATCTGTGGTTCATTTTTCTTAAACATATTTGTCACATGGCTATTGCTTGCCTTCTTGTCATTAATATGCATGCTGATCTGTGATGAACTATGAAAAATTAATAAAAGAGATCTGGCCCTAGGAATGAAGACATTTCCTTCCCAATTTTCCAAATTATTTCTTTTTTTAAAAAAATTTTTATTTTATATTTTATTTACTTGATAGAGATCACAAGTAAGCAGAGAAGCAGGCAGAGAGAGAGGAGGAAGCCAGGCTCCCCGCTGAGCAGAGAGCCCGATGCGGGGCTCAATCCCAGGACCCTGAGATCATGACCTGAGCCGAAGGCAGAGGCTTAACCCACTGAGCCACCCAGGTGCCCTCCAAATTATTTCTTAAATCCCCTTTAGAGTTAGAAATTACGAAAAATGAATGTCACAAATCTATGATTCACAAATGATACCAGTTATTCCTAGATGAATCCAGTGAATCCTTTTTGGCTTTGGGGTTCATTGGGTTCATGGTCAGGGTCACCCTGACTGCTGAGAAGTGTTTCCCCCTGCTAGTTGACAACCCAGCAAAGTGAATTGTTACCTCCTTGATTGTGAGTGATCGCTCTTTGTCTTCCTTAATAGCATCAGCTAGACTTGCAAGACTCTCACCTCTTCTTCCTTTTCTATTCTCCCGGGGGTTAACACCTGAGACTCTACAGAACCAACCAGTCTTCAGTGTAGGTTGGGAAACTACCCTATAAGGTGCATAAATATTTGTGGGACAGGCACTGTAGTAGGCTCTGGAACCCAGAATTGAACACAATCCTCCCTTTCCATCAGGACGATCCAGACAGTAAACATTTACACTGAATAAAAACATGAGAAAATTGGAAAGAATAAAGCAAACTCTGCCACCAATAATGGCCAAGAGAAAGGTAAAATGAGGGAAATGTGGCTGGGGAAGCCTGTCAGGACGGTGACACTGGGCTGGGGACAAAAGCTGATAAGAAAGGGACACCCAGAGGGTACTTCTTTGAAGGTTTTGATTGATTACTTCCTCTTGGGGAGTGAGAGGGACCACACAAAAAAGGGTTTAAATTACAGTGAGCTTGATAGTTGGAGGCTTGACCATCATTTGCTTATTTTTGAGAAGTGAACATTATTCAAAAAATAGTGTTGTAGAGTGTAATCCATACCTGCTGTACATACATAGTCTCTTTAGTAAAAAAAAAAAAAAAGAAAGAAAGAAAGCCCAGAGGAATTGGATTGGAGGAGTATAAGAAATGATAAGAATGCAGACACCTCCAGATAGGGACTGTTTTCCCCCAAAGTGACCCACCCAGGAAGTAACTAAGCCGGGAACCAGAGAGCCCTTTATTCCATGTTTTGCGCTCTTCCAAGGACATTGGCACCTTTCTGCTATGCACTTCCTGCTTTAAACAGAGATTGCAAACCCAAACACCAACAGAGGCCAAGAAAATGACACCGTAAGTTGTCTAGTGGGATATGATGGGATGAAAAAGAACAGTCTTATCTTTAGGGAGCCTTAACTATTCAGTTCCAGCTAATTATTGCAGAACCAGGCCTCCAGAGCTCCTGATTTTTAAAGAGAACCCGGAAACCTGCATTTTTATGTCACAAAGCAAAATATTTTATGTTAATAATTAGCACAAATTCATGCACACACCCACAAACACACACACACACACACACACGCACGCATGCACACTCCATCTGCCAGCAAGATGCCCAGGGACCACCAGTGTACACTAAATATGCGCGCCATTAGTGGGCACTTGTTTCCGATGCTATATGTCCATCACATAAACAGCTTTTTGTACACTCTGGAACCATCTGTCAGAGCTCTGCTGTCTTATTTTCTTCTTTTAAAAAGCAATTTTTCTTTTGGTTCACTAAGGCATAGTCATGCTTTTCCTGCACAAAAAAGCGTTGAGTTCAGCTCTCAAAATATACTACCACGAGGGGGAGCCCAAACTTTTTTTTTTTTTTTTTTTTTAAGTTTTATGTGAGGTTAACACTAATTAATGCAGTAACAGAAACTATTACCCTATGACATTTTTGGTTACTTCCTTCTCCTGAGATTGACTGTGTGGCTTGTGTTGGGAAGAATCATCTAATTAACTATGAACTCAAACAGCAAACACACTCAGCCCAAACTCAGCATCATAGCATATCGGCTTTTTAATTTTAATTTTATTTTATATTTTATGTTTTTATTTTATATATTTGATTCTGTTCTTTTGTTTGTTTGTTTGTTTGTTTGTTTTTTAGCCACTCTGTGTGCTCTAGGCAGAGGGAAAAGAGCAAGAAGCAGATTGCACACTGGGGTCCCCTAGGCCTGTAATTCAAATTTGAAATTAAACAAATAAAATGCCCAGGATTCTCTGAGACAAGAAATTAGGTGAAGGAAAATCCCTGGTTAGTCCCCAGGCACTGGGGTGCTTGAGGACACTTCTCCCTTAGCACCTCGCTGTTCCTTAGGTCTCCAGCTTCGGTACCTTTGTGTCTCGTGGAATCTCTGTGAGCCTCGCTCTCCCAACACGGCCATCCGCACACCCCGAACTGAAATGTGGTTTGCTTGTGGATTTGCTTCCTGGTTGCTTCTGTGTGGTCTGCAAGGTGTTTTTTGGCAGCTCTAGACTGTACAGTTGGGATTTTGTTGTTGTTGTTTATGTTTTTCAAATAACACTTGTTTCAAGGCTCAGTGGGAATCTTCCCAGATTGCCTCCATCTGCTTGACTCACCTACTGTTCCCCGGGGTTGCAGGACTAACGGGAGCTCTGAGCACCATGCAGGGGTTCATCATGCAGTCCTCGCATGACCTTGGAGGTTGTCGCAACTGATTTGATTCTGTTTTTTTGCTCTGAGCACCACGCAGGGGTTCATCATGCAGTCCTCGCATGACCTTGGAGGTTGTCTCCTACTGATTTTTCCTCCTCCTCCTTCTCACCATCATTATTACTGCAGCTTATGTACGTCTCTGTTTACCCCATAAGTGTTTGACTCTTAAAGTCCAGACACCGAGTTTTGTCACAGTGCCAGTTCTAGGCGGTCCACAGAGCTTGGAGGGGCTGTGGAGTCTTGGTGAAGAGAATGAGCTCCACAGTCCAAGGTTTGCGGGGCATCCATCACTTGTGAACCAAGTGACCTGGGGAAAGACACACTATCTCGTAACCTTACTGTCCTCCCCACAAAAGCCTGGAGAAGAGTAACACTTCCGCCACCAGGCTTTGTGAGAGGCACTTGAATCAAAGTCCACAAAGCGCTCCGTGCGGGGTCTGGTACATGCAGCTCCATATGGGTTAGGGATTCTAGCAGCTGTTTGATATGGATGGATCTTGTTGAATAGACATTCCTGAAACTCAAAGTGTGACATAGCTCACAGTTTTCAAGGCAGCTTTTTACACTTTTTTTTTTTTAAGTTGTAGCGAGATTAATATTTTACTCTCAGTGATCCATAGAATTAAGTTTAAGAATTAGTTGGGGCTCCTGGGTGGCTCAGTGGGTTAAAGCCTCTGCCTTTGGCTCCGGTCATGATCCCAGGGTCCTGAGATCCAGCCCTGCATCAGGCGGGGGTCCTGCTTCCTCCTCTCTCTCTGCCTGCTTCTCTGCTTACTTGTGATCTCTGTCTGTCAAATAAATAAATAAAATCTTAAAAAAAAAAAAGAATTAGTTGGTGACTAGCCATTAAAAGATGGCAACATAAAAACGAAACAAATATCAAATAAAATCATTTTAAAAATGTAAAGATTACTACATACCGTATATATGTATGTACTTAAAAGTTTTATTTATTTATTTGACAGAGAGAGAGAGCGCGCACAACCAGAGGGAGAGGGAGAAGCAGGCTCACCACTAAGCAAGGAGCAGGATGTAGGGCTCATTCCCAGGACCCTGGGATCACCACGTGCACTGAGGGCTGGTGCCTCCACATACCACATATATTTAACATTTAAAAGTTAACATCTTGAATTTCAGGACACACACAAAGCATTAGTTGCCCTCTTTGATAGCCTCTACGTTCGTTTTATGACAAAGATGACTTTTATTCTGCATTGACTTTTGTTCACTCATCCAAAGCCATCTCTCAGTTGGGTGTTAGGATGCACGTTGTTTCACATAAGTTTGGTTCTTTTTTAAACAAGTTTGGGGTTTTTGTCAAAGTCAATACTGCTGTTGCTCATTCAGATATTAGATCAATTCCTGATTTCCCAAGGGAACATCCTTCAATAACATTTACATCTTCTCCTCCTTCAATTTCCTCTCTTAAGATCTTTACAAAGAACTGTAGCCTAGAGCAAATATCCAGACACTTGAAGTGCCATAAAATGTCTTTGGGCAGTATATGAATGGTGTAACAGGAAGATCCGCTAGGAAGTTCACAGACTGCACAGAATCACTAGTTGAAGGTCCTGATTTAAGGACTTCTTTCACTTTACAAACTCGTTTTTTTTGCAACACACTGTTCATTGAATTTGTTTAAAATGTGCCATAAGATAAACTTACTGATTATTTATAAGGATAACTGTTAGCATATCAGGCCATGAATGCTATTTTTAACACAATGTAGTTGAGCTACGGGAAGACCAGGTTAAATCATTCCTGCTTCTCTCTTCCATGTTTTTGTCCAGGTTCCTAGAAAGCTTGGCCCCAAACTTCAGGCCCCAGGCATCTTGCTTTTTACTAGATTTAGTGAATTCCTTAAAACCGGTGATACCTCCCTATATTGGTTGCTAGGTTACAGAAGAATTAGGGTTTTTTCCCCCTTAATTCCTCAACTGATTTTTCTAGAGATTCCTGATGGATAAACTTCCCAAGACACACTGGACAGGAATGCTCACGCTGAAATCGCAGTGCAGGATCCTCTGGGTGCCATTCCCACCTTTGCTGCTGAAACTTTCTCACTTGTCTTGTGCTGTGAGTTTTCTTATAAACCCAACCTATTGGGCATTTGTATTTCCAGGATTTCTCATGATTTCTTATCTATTATAGGAGTTGTCTTCTTTTTATCCTTCAGCATGGCCGAATAGCCTTTAAAATGTGTTTCCTGTGTTTCTATGGGTTTTATGTGAGAAAGACATTATAATGTCTTGAAATGAAAGTTTATCGTTTCCATTTCTAGACTTCGGTACTGCAGTGAAGAGATAAGTAGATCCTCTTCATAAATGGTGTTGGAATGAAGGAGAGGCAGGATTCCCACCTGCTGTAGAGACAAATGGTGCTATATTGAGCTGTTCTTCTAGACTGTGCCTGGGAGGTAAGTAATTTGGCCGGCAGTGGTTTGATTCTATTTTTATTAAAATGAGCCATTCTCACGGCAGTAATTGCTTTAATATATGAATCAGTACTTTCTGATTAAATGCTATATTCTATTATACTGTGCTGTTGAAATGATAGACTGTATGATTAGAGACAACTTTCATTTAATGAGCAAATCTGGCTTCAAAATTTTTTAACTGTTCACACCTGCCCACCTTCTGGTGGACCTGGTGATTGCTAGAATATTCTACTTGGTTTCCATCCTAGTGGTCTTTAGGATTGCCCGTTTCTTTATTATTCTGTTTTTATTTGTACAATGAAGGCTTTCCAGGTAACCAAACAGAATTAGTGAGCGAAAGAGAAAAGTCTCCCTCTGCACCCTGCCCATGCCCATAGCAGTTTCCATCAACCTTGATTTATAGCGGGGGGGAGGAGGAATGAATTCAGTCCCTCACGGGAAAGGACACAGGGCACGAGAAGTCCTTGACTTTAGCATGTTTGTGATGAAATTTTATCTGGTTGAAAATGAGCACGGTAAACCATCAATGCGTAGCACTGCCTGCCACCCAGCATTTTAATTTGATCCAGGCAATGCAGGTATAATCGGGATCAAACAATTAGATAAAACCTATGACATTTTAAAATCTTACTTTGTTAGGGGCGCCTGGGTGGCTCAGTGGGTTAAAGCCTCTGCCTTCGGCTTGGGTCATGATCCCAGGGTCCTGGGATCGAGCCCCACATGGGGCTCTCTGCTCGGCAGGGAGCCTGCTTCTCCCTCTCTCTTTGCCTGCCTCTCTGCCTACTTGTGATCTCTGTCTGTCAAATAAATAAATAAAATCTTTAAAAAAAAATCTTACTTTGCTAAAAAAGTTGAAAATTGGAAAGTTGAAGTAACAATTCAAATAATACAATTGATGTAAAAATGAACTTCTTTAAAGATACTTAAATGGTAAACCCTGATCGGTTTCTAGCACTTCTGTGAGGTATGTACTTGAGAAGGAAAAGAATAGATTTAAGAACATAAAATTTAAGAACATATAAGATTTAACATAACATATTCTAACATATAACATAGAATATATAAGATTTAACATATTTAACAGGTTTAAGAACATATAAGAATAGATTTAAGAACAAAATGATGGAAAATTCTATTGTGGAGATTTGCCACTTTTGGCTGACTATAGATAAGCCCCTGCCTGTATGAATCAGGGTTCTCCAGAGAAAGAGAACAGGACCAATTGTGTATGTGTGTGTGGGTGTGTGTGTGTGTGTGGGTGTGGGTGTGTGTTGGCACACATGATTATGTGTGATAAATCCCAAGATTGGAGCTGACAATTCCCAAGCTGATTATAGAGCTGGTAAGTCCCAAGATTGCTGTGATCAAGCTGGGGACCTAGGAGAGCCAGTGATGGATTTACAGTCTGAGTCAGGCTTGAGAACCAGAAGATCTGTGGGTCTAGATCCTGTCCGGAAGTCGGCAGGCTCAGGATGTAGGAAGAGCCAATGCTTCGGTTCTCGTGTGAAGGCAGAAAAAAAACAACCAACGAGCTCCAGGCAGTCCTTACTTCCCATTACTTGCAGGAAAGCTAGGCTTTTTGTTCTAGTCAAGACTTCAGGTGGCTGAATGAGGCCCACTCAAATCAAGGAGGGAAATCTGCTTTCCTCAGTCTATAATTTAAATATAGTCTCACCCTGGAACATCCTCCTAGGCACACCCAGAATACCCAAGTCAAGTTGACACATAAAATGAACCATCGTAGTGGCAAGGGGGAAGGTTAACTCCTGTTTGGAAGTAGTTTCTCCTCTGTGGAAGCGGAAGGGGCCGCATCTTCTCTGTCTCTGTTTTGATGCAGTCTCAGGGTAGGCATAGGACTTAGGCTCAGCCAGTCAGGAACTTCCTTTGACTCTCACATGGGCGACACACTAAGACATGCTGCCCATTGGAGATCCACTGCAGGGGAAGAAGGATATATATATCTCAACTGAATAGTTTTAGAATATTTTATCTTTTAGAGATTAGAATTATCCTTATACCATATACACTCAACAGTATTACACGTTTCTCAAGTATGGGTTGCATGCACAAGCAGAAGATTGACTGTATTTATTTTTTTTAAGATTTTATTTATTTATTTGACCAAGAGAGACAGCAAGAGAGGGAACATGAGCAAGGGGAGTGAGAGAGGGAGAAGCAGGCCATCCCCTGAACAGGGAGCCCGATGCAGGGCTGGATCCCAGGACCCTGGGATCATGACCAGAGCCAAAGGCAACGCTTAATGACTGAGCCTCCCAGGTGCCTCAATTGACTATATTTCAAGAAAAGAATTAGCCAGAAGGCTGCACCTATATGGAATTTCCTATGAGGGGATTTTCAATGTAGATTGAAGATGAAGGAATGAAAGGGAAAAAGGCACTATGGAATTTCCTTACTTATAAATTAGGGGGAAAATACAGACCTCATGAGATTGTGAAGATAAAATGTAATACAATGAAATCTGTAGTCCTTGGAAAAATATCTGTCACTTTCTGTGTGTTTAAAAAAATTTTAATGTTTATGATGATGACGATGATGATGAACATGATATGTGGTGAGTTTTTTTTTTTTTTATGGTGAGATTTTTTTCAGGAATCATCCAATGACATGGGGGAATAAGAGAAAAGTAAGTGGTGAGAAGGAACTTTTGAGAGCCTGAAACAACAGTTATCAGGATACCCACACTTGTTACAGGTGGTCAGATTTATTTGAAGTAGACGAGCATTGATTAGCCCTCGGGATAAAAAGGTTTAAAAAGAGAAAAACAGAAAGAAGCATAAACAAGGATGACATATCTGGAGCTGCCATCTTTTCTTTTTTAAGCCAATAGGATGTCAGCTCAGAAATGAAGCCTGAGATTCAGATGAATCCACTCTTCAGCTGAGATTCAGGTTTATCCTAAACCATGACTAATGACTATGCTAGTGTGGGTTTGGTGATATGTCTGGTATATTGGCAAACAAATAGATTATCATAAACTTCTTAAGAAGAGGAACTAAAATTTTTCACAAAGACAATGACAGAGTCAGTACAGATTCCCAAAGCTTTAATGATGAAGTCAGTAGGACGCTGCTGAAGGTCAGCGAAGTCTAAGGAAATCCAGTCTGGTCTGACCATTCTGTTTGAGTTCAGGGAAGGACCCTGAGTTAGAAATATTTTCATGACCACTGTGTAGTGTTGGACTACTCTGAGAAGTGTTTGAGACACTATTTATCAACAAATAGGATGTATATATCACCTTCAACAGATTCACTAGTAAGAATAGGAATGTTATGGGCACCTGGCTGGTCCAGTCTGTTGAGTGACCAATTCTTCGTTTTGGCTCTGGTCATGATCTCAAGGTTGTGAGATCGAGCCCTGTGTAGGATCCATGCTCAGTGGGGAGTCTGCTTGAAGATTCTCTCCCTCTCTCTCTGCCCCTACTCCCCACTCATGCATACCCGTGTTCTGTTTCTAAAATAAATAAATATTTTTGAAAAAATGCTTGTTAAATATACAAATTTCTAGTCTCTACTTATATAGATTTTTCAGTCTTAATCTCTGCTGAATGGGCCCTAAAATCTATATTTTTAACAAACTCCCTAGCCGTATTTCTGCACAGTAACATCCAATTACCCCTGTCTATTTAGATGAATAGGGATCCTGGATGAAATTAGGTCTTTGGAGAAAATGCATTCCCCACTGCCCCCAACCCAAGAAGAGATGGAGTTGGAACAGGTGTGAAGTTTCCGGGTTGCTGAGTTTGTACTAAGAGTCTCAGAGTTGCTTTAACAGTAGAGATGGCACCAAATAACGTCCGTCAACGAGGTCCTAAAAAAGCATTTAGCACTGTGGCGTATTCTAAGTACTGAAACTGAAACTGCTGCATGGCTGACTTCAAATGTAGCGATGATTTAAAAAATTGGAGGCTGGGTAGGCTCAGGATCTAAGATGGCCACACTCTCATTTGGGTGGTGGTTACAGGCTGGGATGCTTACTAACATTTTCAAGTCTGTCTGAGCCTTATTTCATTGTCATTTCAACTCTGTGCTGCTTTTCCCTTCCTCCTCATTTTCCAAAAAGCTGTTGTACCATTTGCTTACATTAACCATGTGTACGAAACTTGTAGAAACATGATCTGCCATAGGGCGCCTGAGATTCCTGCTTAATCTGGACTAAAAGTCGAAAGTAGAATTTGTTCCTAGATTAAACATCACATATTCCAGAATGTATATTCTATTTGATTCCTGCAACTAAATATGTAGTTGCAGGAAGCAGCGATTTTAAAACTGCATCTAATTCTGATGCAGATTTAAGGACAGAAGGCAAGGCAATTTACAAAACCATGTTTTATATAAATTGAGAAATGAAAGAGGGATGGAATTAACACTTATAATTTTGATGTTATTTTCTGCCAGTTTTTAATCCATGTGTTTCATAATGTTGTCATAATTGTTTTAAATGCTGCTTTTAAAATAAGCTTATGCCACAAATAATCTCTCACATTGCTATATGATACTCAAGACATATTTTTAATGGAGGGTTGATTTTCCATCCAGTGAGTGAACTGTAATTTATTTAACTAGTTCCCCATGAGTGGACATGCAGTTTTTTCCCTGTTATTTTTTGTTTTGTTTTGTTTTCCCTTTTATTATTACCTAAGGCCAGATTCCTATAAGTGAAGTCAAAGCTTATGAACATGTTTATAAGACACAGCTGACATCAGTTCCAAGGAACTGCACCAACTTACTTGCCTATCAGTAATCTGTGAGCATCATTACTTGCCCTCTCCAGCATTTCTAGTGTTCACAAAGTGTTACCGTCTTTGTAATTTCTTCAGATGTGTTTTTTTTAAATATTTTTTAAAATTATTTTTATTCATTTGTTAGAGAGAGAGAGAGAGAGAGAGAGCGAGCACAGGCAGACAGAGAGGCAGGCAGAGGCAGAGGGAGAAGCAGGCTCCCTGCCAAGCAAGGAGCCCGAAGTGGGACTTGATCCCAGGACCCTGGGATCATGACTTGAGCCGAAGGCAGCCGCCTAACCAACTGAGCCACCCAGGCATCCCCTCTTCAGACGTGTTTATTGAACCTTTTACTATGTCACAGCCTACAGATACAAAGAAGTTGAAGTCTAAAGAAGTTGGTGACAAAGTAGGAAATACAGATAAATAAAAAACAGATTTCTAGTTCAATTTTAAAAGTCCACTAAGAGATTCTCAGTTAAGATGGCCTTAACCATCATGACTGCAGTCTGCTTCAGATGCATAACAACGATGGGCAAAGGACAAAAATTGTAACATTTAAAAGGCATGGCTATATTAAAAGCCAAATAAAGGTGAAGTTCTAGGCCTCTGGGCTCCTGGTTTCTGGTGTCTATGGTGTGGGTGCAGGGAGAAAGTACCCTGTTGATGGATCCCTCCCCCAACGACAGAGTCAACTGTGTTGATCCATCCTTTAACACCAGGGAGGACACTGTACGCTTTCTTTACTTTGTTTAATGCTCAAGTCACCAAACTCAGACCTTTCTGTTATTAACACTTAACCACTGAGAAATCACAATCTTTCTAAATATTTCTATACTACTTACAAAGCAAATCCATCAAAACTTATAAAGTTAGAATATCTCAAATATTTATATGATTATGAGCTTATTTAATTTTACTCCCCTAGATATTTAATTAAAATCAAAACACAAGATACGAAATTCTCTTAACTGTCTCTAGAAGCTTAAGGAACAGATAAAACACACAAAAAATATCACAGCCATTACAAATATTACAGTAAAGTTAAAATACATTTGACCCTTGAAAACATGACTTTGAACTGTGCAAGTCCACTTCTATGTGAATTTTTTATAATACAGTACTGTAAATGTACTTTCTCTTCCTTATGATTTTTTTTTAAAGATTTTATTTATTTATTTATTTGACAGAGAGAGTGCATGAGATCACAAGTAGTCAGAGAGGCAGGCAGAGAGAGAAAGGGAGGAAGCAGACTCCCCGCCGAGCAGAGAGCCTGATGGAGGACCCCGAGAGTATGACCTGAGCTAAAGCAGAGACTTAACCCACTGAGACACCCAGGCACCCCCCTTATGATTTTCTTAATGTTCTAGCTTACTTTATTCTAAGATACACATAACATACAGAATATGTTAACCAACTGTGTGTGTAATCATTAAGGTTTCTGGTCAACAGCCACGGTATTAGTAGGGAAGTTTTGGGGACGTTATAGTTACACAAGAATTTTTGACTGTGCTGTAAAGGTGGTGGGGAGGATTGGAGCTCCTTACCTTTGCCTTGGTTCAAGGGTCAACTGTAGCTGTAAAGATAATGAAGAGAACATTTACCTGCATTCGTGAGTGATTTCATTTCATATTTATATTATTATTTTTTGCTCTTATGTTTTTATCTCCCCAAGATTACAGTAATTTTCCAAGAAGGTAGAAATGGTATTTTCAGACCCTCAACCAAAGGAATACCCTGTCCGACTTGTTGAGGTCCAGGGTCTGGCCTTGAGCCATTGACTCTCATTTGAGTTGCAGGATCCAAACTGAGCCACACTGGGAGGAATCCTTTCCAAAGATGAAACTCCCTCGTGAGACATTAAGAAACTTCTGAAGCTTGATACTTTTCTGGGAGTAACATACGCTTTATTTATTTATTTAAGACAGAGAGAACACAAGTGAGCGAGCACCAGCAAGCAGAGCAGCAGAAGGAGAGGGAGAAGCAGACTCTCTGCTTGAGCAGGAGCCGGATGTGGGGCTGGATCCCGGGAGCCCTGGATGACCCGAGCCAAAGGCAGACCCTTAACTGACTGAGCCACCTAGGCGCCCCTAAGGTACACTTTAAAGAAGACAACAATATTAATTGATAGTCCTCTCATTTTGAGGTCCCCCCCTTATTTTTTGGCATCATGGGAAATTTACATACGTTTTTATAAGTGTTTCATGATTCCATCAGTGTGTCAACTTCTTGAGAGAAGTGAATGAAACAGTGTGGAAGGAACAAAACTTTAAGTTTAGGAATGGTGAGAAACACTTTTTAAAAAATCCAGATTGGGGCGCCTGGGTGGCTCAGTGGGTTAAAGCCTCTGCCTTCGGCTCAGGTCATGATCCCAGGGTCCTGGGATCGAGCCCCGCATCGGGCTCTCTGCTCAGCATGGAGCCTGCTTCCTCCTCTCTCTGCCTGCCTCTCTGCCTACTTGCGATCTCTGTCAAATAAACAAATAAAATCTTAAAAAAAAAATAAAAAATCCAAATTCATTGTAAGTAGATTTTTGGCAAAAACACTATAATCCAGATCCACATAGATTTTTGGTTTCTTTCTCTATGGCTTGGAAAGAGCTGTCCACCGGACATGGTGTCCCTTCAGTCCACAATAGTATTAAAGACCAAAAATTAGATGCTGGCTACAGCTCGATGGTGAGGGTAGAAAAGCACGTGAACTTGACCTCCTTAAGTATTTTATCCTTTCTGCTGCTACTCTAAATGGAATTGCTTTCTTAATTTTCTGTGTAGATTGTTCACTGTTAATGTATGGAAATTCAACTCATGTTTGTGTGTTGATTTTTAATCCTGCCACTTTGCAAATTCATTTATTACTTCTAACAGTTGTGTGTGTATGTGTGTCTATGTGTGTGTGTGTGTGTGTGTAATCATTAGTTTATTTCTTACTATGAACTAAAGTTATATAAAGTTGTAGGAGTTATAGAAGTCCAGTTGTCTGTGAACACAGATAATTTCACTTCTTCCTTTCCAATTTCGATGTCTTTTATTTCTTTTTTCTTGCCCAATTGCTCTGACTAGATCTTCTAATACTGTGTTGAACAGAAATGGTGATAGTGGGCATCTTTGTCTTTTTCTTGATTTCAGAGGAAAGATTTTCGGTATTCCACCAATCAGTAGGATGTTGGTTGTAAGTTTTTCATCTGTGGCCTCTATTAAGCGGAAGTCATTTTCTTCCATGCCCAGTTTAAGTAGTTTTTATCATGAAAGTGCGTTGAGTTTTGTCAAATGCCTTTTCTGGATTGAGATGATCATGTGGCTTTTGTCCTTATTCTGTTAATGTGATGTAACACATATATTTATTTATGTGTGTAGAACCATCTTTGCATTGTTTCAGGAATAAATCCCACTTGGTTGTATTATATAAGCATTTAACATGCTGTTCAATTTGGTTTGCTGGTATTTTCTTGAAGATTTTGCAATCAGTACTTACCAGGGATATTAGTCTGTTGTTTACTTTTCCTATAATGTATTTTTCTAGTCCTCATAAAAGGGAAAAGCTGGCCTCATAAAGCGAATTTGTAAGCGCTCCCTCCTCTTCAATATTTTAGAAGAGTTTTAGGAAGACTGATGTTAATTTTTTTTTTAAGTTTTTATTTATTTATTTGACAGAGATCACAAGTAGGCAGAGAGGCAGGCAGAGGGGGATGGAGGCTCCCTGCCGAGCAGAGAGCCCAATGTAGGGCTCGATCCCAGGACCCTGAGATCATGACCTGAGCTGAAGGCAGAGGCTCAACCCACTGAGCCACCCAGGTGCACCCCCCCACCCCCTTATTTTTAAATGTTTGGTAGAACTCACCTGTGAAGCCTTCTGGTTCTGGGCTTTTATTTGGTAGGAGGATTTTGATTACTGATTCTAACTCCTTACCAGTTATAAGTCTATTTAGATTTTTAATTTCTTCATGATACAGTGTTGGTAGGCAATATGTTTCTAGAATTTGCCAGTTTCATTTAGGTTATCCTGTTTGTATACAGTTGTTCATAGTATGCTTACTAATCCTTTTTATTTCTATAAACCTATGGTAGTGCCCCCCCCTTCTTTTCTGATTTTGGTTATTTGAGTTTGGTCTCTTTTTTTATCAATCTAGCCAAAAGTCTGTCAATGTTGGTTTGTTTTGTTTTGTTTTCCCAAAGACCCAATCTTTGGTTTCATTGATTTTTCTCTATTGCTTTTCTATTCTCTAGTTGATCTAGCCTACTGTTTTTAAAATTGCTACAGTTGAGTAATCACATGACTGTTATGAAAGTTTTTAAAGGTTAGCAGATAACCTACTACTGTTTTAATATTCATATCTTTAATTAATCCCGAAGTAACTACTCCCCCCCCCTTTTTTTTGGAGAGGGGGGAGGAGGTAGGGAAAAGAGCAGAGGGAGAGGGAGAGAGAGAATCCCAAGCAGGGTGTACGCCCAGCATGGAGCCTGATGGCAGGGCTCCAGCTCAGTACTCTGAGATCATGACCTGAGCCAAAATCAAGAGATGGGTGCTGGACTGACTGAGCCACCCAGCTGTCCTAGAAGTAACTACCTTTTAAATCTTTCTTGTCCAGTAGGTCAAGGAAGAGAGTGATAGCATTTGTTCTTTAGAAATAAAACTTTGATAACAGTGTGCTGAATGGTTTGGAAAGAGGAGAGGCTGAAAGAGAATAGTGTGGAGATCCTGCTATAATGCAATTGATAAAAAGTTTGAACAAAGGTAGTGACTGCAAGTATCTTTTCAATCTGAGATTTTCTTTTTCATTTGTGTTTTTTCCCCCCTGAGTTGAAAATTTAAAGAGCTGAATGTCGAGGTGCGCAAACATGCCAGTCTCTAACGGCCACTTATTTGTAACTCCTAAAGTTTAAAAAAAAAAAAAATCACTTTGCGTTTCTTCTGTGGTTTTTAAAAAAATTAACTATTAGTTTACCAGGTCGTTTTCATTCATTTTCTGAAATTGATCTGAATCAGGATATTCAGGCCTTGAAACAGAAGTGGGTCAAAAGCCACTTTAGGTTTTCAGACGGAGGAATCGAATACAGGAAATTGGTTGTACTCAGGTACAAGTACTCAGGTACTCAGGTAGCTGCTGGGACCAGCAACAGTCCCTTTGACTGAAGGAATGCGAGGAGGCAATGGGCCACCCGAGCCCGGGATCCTGGAGGACGGGTCTGCCTGGGCCAGTGCTGAAACCAGAACTACAGAACCACCTGACTAGCTGTTGGGACTCCGGAGGGGCTGCTGGTCCCCCGGTGATCGGACTCACTGCTATGGGCGCCCAAAGTGCTATCAGATGGTGATGCAGTGTTGGCTATCTCTTGCTGCTGGAAAGTGCCCCCAGAATCTGGACCAGGAAGCAAATCCCTTTTCCCCACTCCTGCCTGGCTTCCTCTGGGTAGAAACTAACCAGAAGCTTGGGGCAAGTGACTGGGAAAAAGGAACACCCAGGTCCCTGGACTCTCACAGCTGAGCCGAGAACACCAGGCAAATGGCGGTTCAAGCCTATGTATTGTCATGGAGGCTGAGCGGGTCAAAACATTCCAGAAGCTCCTCCATTTGACTTTCTGAGTATCTCTCTTTTCTCTTTGAGAAATTAAATAGATCCGGTGCCTTTTATACTCGTTTGGATGGATTCATTTCCACAGGTTTCTGTATCTCCACCAGGTGGAGTCAGAGGCCAGTTTTAAAGGGTTAAATTTAGGAAATAAATTTGGTTGAGAATTTCAGTTTCAGATTGGATGAAGGGAAGATAAACACTACCAGGGGGACTACTTCTTTCCTCGGATGTTTCCTACTAGAATGTTACCTTGTTACTATTTTATTCACTTTGACTGTTAATCAATGGGCTCCATTCCCCAGCTGTAACTTAGGACATTTCTGTTGCAAGGAACAGAGACTCATTTCAGCTGGCTCAAGAAAAGAGAATCTTATTATAAATATACAAGAAGAAATACCACAGACCTTTTTGGAAGAGAAACAAAACACAGCAAAGGCTTACCAGGCTGCTCTTTGCTTCTTATAGGGAACACATAGTCACTCTCATGTCTGCTTCTCATTTATTCATTATTCATTCATGAATATGCACTGAGTCTCTGCTATGGTGCTGGAGACTTGAGATACAGGAGTAGATAAGGCATTAATAGGGAAAAGAGGTATCAAACAAATAAGCGCATATAAAATTATAAATCACTATAAATGCTCTGCATACAATGTGTAGCTTTTTTTCAACTTTTTAAAAAAAGGAAATTCAATTTATTAACATTTGTATTATCAGTTTCAGAGGTAAAGGTGTATGATTCATCTGTCTTACATGATACCCATTGCTCATACATCACGTGTCCTCCTTAATGTCTGTCACCCTGTTACCCTATCCCCCAGCCCCTCCCCTCCAGCAACCCTCGGTTTATTTCCTATGATTGAGAGTCTTTTGCAGTTTGTTTCTTTCTCTGATTTTGTTTTGTTGTGTTTTTTTCCTCTTTTCCCCCGATGATCCTGTTTTGTTTCTTAAATTCCACATATCACTGAGATCATATGATAAGTGTTTCTCTGATTAACTTACTTTGCTCAGCATGATACTATCTAGTTCCATCCACCTCATTGCAAATAGCAAGATTCCGTTGTTTCATCTTCTTTATCCATTCATCTGTCGATGGACACCTGGGTTCTTTCCACAGTCTGGCTATTGTGGACATTGCTACTATAAACATTGGGATGCAGGTGTCCCTTCAGATCACTAAATTTGTATCTTTAGGGTAAATATCCAGTAGTGCGATTGCTGGGTCATAGGGTAGCTCTATTTTCAACTTTTTGAGGAACTTCAATACTGTTTTCCGGAGTAGCTGCACCAGTTTGCTTTCCCACCAACAGGGTAGGAGGGTTCCCCTTTCTCCGCATCCTCGCCAACATCTGTCATTTCCTGACTTGTTAATTAGCCATTCTGACTGGTGTGAGGTGGTATCTCATTATGGTTTTGATTTGTATATCCCTGCAACTGAGTGATATTGCGCATTTTTTCATGTGTCTGTTGGCCATTTGGATGTCTTCTTTGGAGAAATGTCTGTTCATGTTTTCTGCCCATTTCTTGATTGGATTATTTGTTCTTCGGGTGTTGTGTTTGATAAGTTCTTATAGATTTCAGATACTAGCCCTTTATCTGATAAGACTTTTGCAAATATCTTCTCCCATTCTGTTGGTGTCTTTTGGTCTTATTGACTGTTTCCTTTGCTGTGCAAAAGCTTTTTATCTTGATGAAGTCCCAGTAGTTCATTTTTGCCTTTGGAGGTGTGTCTAGCAAGACGGTGCTGTGGCCAAGGTCACAGAGATTGCTGCCTGTGTTCTCCTCTAGGATTTTGATGGATTCCTATCTCACATTTAGGTCTTTCATCCATTTTGAGTCTATTTTTGTATATGTTGTGAGAAAATGGTCCAGTTTCATTCTTCTGCATGTGGCTGTCCAGTTTTCCCAACGCCATTTGTTGAAGAGACGTCTCTTTTCCATTGGACATTCTTTCCTGTTTTGTCAAAGATTAGTTGACCATAGAGTTGAGGGTCCATTTCTAAGTTCTCTGTTCTGTTCCATTGATCTTTGTGTCTATTTTTGTGCCAGTACCATGCTGTCTTGATGATTACAACTTTGTAATAGAGCTTGAAGTCCAGAATTGTGATGCCACCAGCTTTGGTTTTCTTTTTCAACATTCCTTTGGCTCTTTGGGGTCTTTTCTAGTTCCATACAAATGTTAGGATTATTTTTTCTAGCTCTGTGAAAAAAGTTGATGGTATTTTGGTAGGGATGGCATTGAATGTATAGATTGTTGTAGGTAGCATAGACATTGTAACAATATGTGTTCTTCTAATCTATGAGCATGGAATGTTTTCCCATTTCTTTGTGTCTTCCTCAGTTTCCTTCATGAGTGTTCTATACTTTTCTGAGTACAGATTTGGTTAGGTTTATTCCTAGGTATCTTATGGTTTGGGGTGAAATTGTAAATGGGATCAACTCCTTGATTTCTCTTTCTTCTGTCTCATTGTTGGTGTAAGAAATGCAACTGATGTCAGTGCATTGATTTTGTATCCTGCCACTCTGTGGAATTCCTTTATGAGTTCTAGCAATTTGGGAGTAGGGTCTTTTGGGTTTTCCACGTAGAGTATCATGTCATCTACAAAGGGTGAGAATTTGATTTCTTCTTTGCTAATTTGGATGCTTTTTATTTCTTTTTGTTGTCTGATTGCTGAGGCTAGGGATTCCAGTACTGTGTGGTGGTGATAGTGGACAGCCCTACCATGTTCCTGACCTTAGGGGAAAGGCTCTCAGTTTTTCCCCATTGAGAATATTTGCTGTGGGGTTTCATAAATGGCTTTTATGATATCAAGTTATGTTCCTTCTGTCCCTACACTGGGAAGAGTTTTAATCAAGAAAGGATGCTATACTTCGTCAATTTTTTTTTTTTTTTTGCATCTATTGAGAGGGTCATATGGTTCTTGGCTTTTCTTTTATTAATATAGTGTATCACACCGGTTGGTTGATTTGTGAATGCTGAATGACCCTTGCAGCCCAGGAATAAATCCCACTTGGTCATGGTGAATAATCATTTTAATGTACTGTTGGATCCTTATTGGCTAGTGTATGGTGAGACTTTTTCCATCCATGCTCATCAGGGATATTGGTCTGTGATTTTCCTTTTTGGTGGGGTCTTTTTCTGTTTTTTGGGATCAAGGTAATGCTGGCCTTATAGAAAGAGTTTGTAAGTTTTCCTTCCATTTCTATTTTTTGAGACAGCTTCAGAAGAATAGGTATTAATTTTTCTTTAAATGTTTAGTAGAATCCCCCCAGGAAGCCATCTGGCCCTGGACCCTTGTTTGTTGGGAGATTTTTGACTACTGTTTCAATTTGCTTGCTGGTTATGGATCTGTTCAGGTTTTCTATTTTTCTTGTTTCAGTTTTGGTAGTTTATAAATCTCTAGGAGTGCATCTATTTCTTCCAGATTGCCTAATTTGTTGGCATATAGTTGCTCATAATATAATTGCATTTCTTCAGTATTGGTTGTGATCTCTTCTTTCATTCATGATTTTATTTATTTCAGTCCTTTCTCTTTTTTTTTTTTTTGATGAGTCTGGCCAGGGGCATACCGATCTTATTAATTATTTCAAAGAACCAGATCCTAGTTTTGTTGATCTGTTCTACTGTTCTTTTGGTTTCTATTTCATTGATTTCTGCTCTAATCTTTATTAATTCTCTTCACCTGCTGGGTTTAGGCTTTATTTGCTATTCTTTTTCCAACTTCTTTAGGTGTAAGATTAGGTTTTTTTGTTTCTTGAGAAAGGCTTTTATTGTTATACACTTCCCCCTTAGTACCACCTTTGTTGTATCCCAAAGGATTTGAACAGTTATATTTTCATTTTCATTTGTTTCCAACATCTTACATATATTATATTGATAAGGTCCCTGGCAGTCAGTACTGCCTCTTATTCTCTTTGAGGTGAGTTTTTCCATCTTGTCATTTTGTCCAGAGAAGAATGTATAAATGAGAGAACAGAATACTAAAATGGCAACTATGACCCCAGAGAAGTATACACTACAAATCAGAAGAGACCTCAAACCAAAACACACACACACACACACACACACACACATATAAAATTAGATAGGTGAACAGAGCAGAGCAATACACTGGATCCTGTGTATATTTTGGTTTGTTCGAAAACTACAACCCAAAATTGTAAAGAAAGAAAAACTTATATATGTACAAAAATAAAATTAAATATAATGAAAGGATAGAATTTAACTGCAAAAATGAAAATTAAAAGACAAAAAAAATGAAGGAATATAAACAGTTGAATGGAAAATAGCAATAAACTATATCCTGAGTGTATTTTGGTCAGTTTGTTAGAAGAAACTATGTCTCAAAATTGTAAAGAAAAAAAAAAAATATATATATATAAATAAAATTAAATACATTGAAAGGATAGAATGTAACTGGAAAGATAAAAAATTTTAAAAGGCTTTAACCAAAAAAAAAAAAAAGAAGAAAAAGAATATTATCAGGCAAGTGAGGAGAACAGAGCCATACATTAGATTCTGGGTGTATTTTGGTCTGTTTGTTAGAAGAAACTTCATCCCAAAATTGTAAAGAAAAACATATATACCCCAAAATAAAATTAAATTTAATGAAAGGATAGAATGTTACTATAAAAATGAAAATTTTAAAAAGATTAAAAAAAAAAAGAGTTGATATGGGGCGCCTGGGTGCCTCATTGAGTTAAGCCTCTGCCTTCGGCTCAGGTCATGATCTCAGGGTCCTGGGATCGAGCCCCACATCAGGCTCTCTGCTCAGCTGGGAGCCTGCTTCCCCCTCTCTCTCTGTCTGCCTCTCTGCCTACTTGTGCTTTCTCTCTGTCTGTCAAATAAATAAATAAAATCTTAAAAAAAAAAGAGTTGATAAAATAAGAAATTGGTTGAAAAAGGAAAGAGAAAAAAATTAAAATTGAAACACTAAAGAATCATGGGGGGAAAAAAAAACATGAATTCTGTATGCTGTATGCATTGGAGTTTTGCAGTTCTCTGTGATTGGAAAACTTGATCTGGGCTGGATGTGTTTGCTGATCTTCTAGGGGAGGGGCCTGTTGCTTTGATGCTCAGTGTCTTTGCCCCAGGTGGAATCGCACTGCCCTTGCCAGAGGCCAGGCTAAGTAATCTGCTCCTGTTTGCCCTCTGTGGCTTTTGTTCCCTGAAGGCTTTCTGCACAGCTTTAGAGGATGAGAATGAAAATGGTGGCCTCCCAATCTTTGGGCCAGAGGCAAAAGCTGAAAGTTTGGGGTCCCACTCCTCGGTGCGCCCTCAGGGAAAGGCAGTCAGTCATTCCTGTCTCCCTGGTCTCTGTCTACATTCCCTGTTCACCTGGCCTGTGACCGAGAATTCGTATCTCAGGCACAGCACCCCATTTGGAGTCTCCAAGCCTACAGACTCTTGGGGTGTGCACCTCTGCTGCTTCTCCCGGGGTAGGAAGGGGGTTCTCCTTGGTTCTGCTGTTTGTTGGGTTCCAGCTCAGAGAACAGTTGCCCGACTGTGCCGTGGTTTGAGGTTTAGGGCAACCCCAGGCTGAGAGGCCTCTCCTGGGCTCACTGATTGCAGCTGGAATCAGTCATTTCCCCTATCAGATCCCTGGGAACTCTGCTGCCCTCAGGCACCCCTGTTCTTTCTGTGACCCCAGCAATCCTGAGGCCACACTGTCCCACCTAGGATTCTATTCCATTTCACCACCTGAGCACCCTTCAGGTAGGGATGTCTCTCCCTGGGCAGACTTCTAAAAGTTCTGATTTTGCGCTCTGCTGCTCTGTCACTTTCTGGTAGCTGGCTCACGGAGGCTTCATCCTTCCAGGGTCTGTTATCCCTTATGTTGCCTGGGATTCACTTCTTCGTGCTTCCTACCTTGCAGAAAGTGGTCGCTTTTCTATTTGTAGGGTTGCAGCTCTTCTTTTCTTAGATCTTTGGTTGAGTCCACAGGTGCTCAGAATGATTTGATCGCTATCCAGTGAATTCCTGGGACCAGACGAAACTAAGGTCTCCTACTCCTCCACCATTTGGACTATCTGCCAGTGTGCGGCTTTTAAAAGAATATAACCTGGGACCTTAACTGTAGGTATGAGGTTAAGGCAAAAAGAATTCTTAAGTAGCATTTAAGTATAGATCTAAAAAAGAAGACTACAAATCAGCCCAATTAGAGTGAAGAAGCAAGTTTGCTCAGGTGCAAAGTATTAGAGAAAGAATCTAATTATTTGTCATGTATATACATAAGCACTAGGCTTATTCTTTAAATAGCTTATTATTTTAATAGGGGTGTATATATTTGTGGGGAGTGGAGAAAACCCTTATTAGAATTAGTGAAAAACCTGTGATATACATAGTGCTATTTCATTTGAATTGGTTCTTTATTTTATATTTGCTTTATGTAGTAATTGAAGGTAGAAATCATACATTTGTGATCTGCACAATGTTTTCCAACACTTGTTCCTAATGTATTTATTTTATTTTTTTTTAAAGATTTTATTTATTTACTTGTTAGAGAGAGAGAGCGAGCACAGGCAGACAGAGTGGCAGGCAGAGGCAGAGGGAGAAGCAGGCTCCCTGCTGAGCAAGGAGCCCGATGTGGGACTCCATCCCAGGACGCTGGGATCATGACCTGAGCTGAAGGCAGCTGCTTAACCAACTGAGCCACCCAGGTGTCCCCCTAATGTAATTTTAAAGTGCATGAAAATAACTTGCCTTGTATTTTAGGTTGGCCAAACTCCCTGTCTCTTGGGGGAGATTTATTACATGAATACACAGATCCAGTTCTCTTTATCTCCACCAAAATGGCACAAAGGCAACTTTGAGCCTGTCATATAAATAGTGTCCTATTTGCAGATGATTTCTCTTTTAGATCAGGTCATTGCAAGTCCTTAAACACCACCTGGCATGCATCTGGTCTCACTGTGTCCAGAGTGTAAACTTAAATTTCAGATGTCTGACATACAGTCATTATTCTCCCTGGCCTCTCATATGCAGCAGGCTAGTTGTGAACTAGTGAGTTAGCCACCCTGAGTCAGAATGTCACTCCTGTGGCTTTATTCCCCTCAGGTCCTGATTTCACAGACAACAATCCACAATTAAGTGCATTAATTTAATAAAGCTCCACTGACAATTTTGATTCCTATGTTGATGTTCTTCTACTACTGGATTTGGGATAATTACTAATAGACCACAGATAAACAAACAAACAAAATCCTAACAGTCTACTGGAGTAAATGACTGAACATAAAATGAACACTATTGGCTTCTAGCTATCTAAGCCTAGCAAATGGACTATTTAAAAACCTTGTCCAGAAAGGAAATTTTGCCCTTAGAATTTTCTGAGAAATACCTAGAAAATATAACTAATGCAAATTTACTCGTACTCTTTGAGTGATAGATTTGGCAGTTTAAATGAAAACTTCTAGGAATCCCGGAAATCCTTTGCAGGTATTTATCTAAGGGAGAGGAGGTGTCCAGGTCTGTTTGTTTGGTTTTTTGTTTGTTTTGCCTGTTGGTAACTCATTTCAATAAAAATAACTGGAAGTATTTAGTCTCAGATAATCACATTTTGTTATCTTTAGGGATTTTTGGTCTCCACACAGTGGTTGGATGGCCAAAAGATAAACTAAGCTATGAGACGGATTCTATTCTTCAGAATTAAAAAGTATTTTTCCTAGATATATGGGCATGACTCCCATAACTGAATCATCCAAAACAAACTAGATTAATTAGGTCCAGGATGGATAGGATAGAATACCAACAAAAGAATCACACCACACGTCAACATAGAAATCTTCATTCTCTTATGTCAGTAGTTTTATGTTTGGTCTGTGGACATGTAAAGAAAATGAGTGAGCCAGCAAGACTTAAAAAATGCTGTTCCTACCTCAGTGCATGGATTACGATGTCAGGCCTGGATTCAGATCCTAGCTCTATCAGCCACTATCATACAGCTGGTAGGGTCAGTTACTTACGGTCTTTGTGCCTTAGTCCTAGTCTGTAAAACGGCCATCAGTACATTGGATATACATCGAAAGGTTTTTATGAGGATGCAAATGATATCAGGTTTCTAAAGTACTTGGCAAAAAATAAGCCCTTGTTTAAAAATCAGACAGGATCATGAACAACCTGCAATTTGGTTTCATTGCTTATCTCTGCCTTGGTGTATCCCTAGGGCCATAATTTGGAACTGGACCTTGATCCCTCCTATCACCAGGGAGCATTTAGAAATGTCTGGAGACATGTTTGGTTGTCACGTCTGGGGAAGGAGAACATTATACTGGTGTTTAGTGGGTAGAATTCAGAGATACTGAATTCGAAACATTCCACAACGCCCAGTGTAATCCCAACCACGAAGACTTATCCAGCCCCAAATGTGGGAGTTCTGTGTTAGGGTGTAGCATGCCTCTGTTTTACTAACTGTATGTTGTATAAGGTGTGACTTTGTGTTTTGTTCTCTGATTTACTCTCTGCTTCCCTTCCCTGTCCCCACCCACTCCTCCACCCCTCCAGCCGACTCTCCCCCACTTCCGTCCCCTGATAGGGAATGAAATCCTTGGGCAAGTTTTAGGGCATCTCTATCACAGACAGGCTTGCATTATCTGGCCCAAGGCCTGACCCAGACACCTCAGCAAAAGCTGAAGGATGTTCCAAAAAATGCTTTTCTAAAAGTCCATAAAACACTAAATCTATTATTGTGGGCTATGCATAGCAACCGTGTATTTTGAGCTAAAACTCAGGACATGTGGTCTGAACAAGATAGGAGAATTTTCATGGTGAAGTCAGAGCACATTTGTTTTGGAGGTAGAAAAACCGAGGTTTTAATTTTGCTCTGATTTTACCACTTAGCCCATTACTTCGACAGGTTACAAAACTATTGCTAGTCCTGCGTTTATTCTAGGGGTGTTGTGACGATTTCATGAGATTGTCCCTGTCAGGTGCTTAGTTCAAGACCCTTGTTCCTTGCAGCTAGGACATCCTATGACTTTGGGCAAATTCCCACCCCCCAGCTCCCCAGCCGCCCGCGTCAGCAAAGTAGAGACAATAACTTATTGGCATGAGCTTCAAGGCTTAAAGGAAACTATGATGTGCTTAGCAGAATTTAATGGACAATAACTATTATCATTGTTATATTTTTATTGCAGTGGCAGAAAAACTCAAGAAAAGAAATAATTCTCTGTCTTGTTCTTTTCACCTATGTCATCTCCTTTATTCATACTCCCTGAGAACAACGGGAAGGAAACAAAAGAGAACAGAAGAAGGAATCCAAAGAGAGACATTTGAAAGTATTTTGCACAGACTCTAAAATAACGAGATGCATTTAGAGCTCTCTTCCAAAGAGGAGTTGGACACCCTAGTTCTTATAGTTACGTTGACTAGAAAGGCACATAGGCCTTTTACTTGTGTTTCTGGGCTATTCTTCAAAGTATTGAATTATTCTTTTCTAGGCCATGTGACAACCAAAAGTAAATTGTGATGATTATGGGTCATCCTCTGCCCCATCTTTTTATTTTATATACAGAGATGAAAGTGCCAAAACATGGAAAAGTTGTTTATGTCAAACGTTGGGTGGCAGTGCAGGAGAGAGGAAATATAGGAATATGTCTTATTTGATGATGGCTATGGGGGGAGGGGGGGAGACCAGGAGAGAAAAAGGGACAGTATGAGAATTAGGTTTGGTTTTGTTTTCAAGGGCACAGACACAATTTAAAAGGAAACTTTATTGGCTCACTGGCCCATGCCTTAGGATGGACTCATTTGGGCCGGACTGGGTTTTATGTTCGAACTTGGGGACATCTTGAGGAGAGGGATGGAATATCATTTTCCTGCCAGTGAGAGACTGGAGTTTGCCACTGTGCCCAGAGGGTCAGGCACTAGGTTTACAGGTCCCCCTGGAAGAATTCCCCACAATCAGTTCTTTCTCAATCTTTCCTTCTTTCCCTTTCTTCTTTTATTTCTTTTTCCTTCTAATTTTAGTGTGGTATGAGACCACTTGTCTCATACCTCTCCTATAGGATCTATCCTTCTGTGCAAGAAATGGGAAGGGTTTTTTTTTTTTAAGATTTTATTTATTCATTTGACAGACAGAGATCACAAGTAGACAGACAGGCAGGCAGAGAGAGAGGTAGGGAAGCAGGCTCCCCGCTGAGCAGAGAGCCTGATGTGGGGCTCGATCACAGGACCTGCGCCAAAGGCAGAGGCTTTAACCCACTGAGCCACCCAGGCACCCCAGGAAGGGTTTTTTTTAAAATTAATTATTTTTATTAACATATAATATATTATTTGCCCCAGGGGTACAGGTCTGTGAATCAAAGAATGGGAAGTTTTAAAACATCATATTCTACTGGTGGATGCGAGAACCCCCTGCTCTGTGTTACACTTGGTAAATAACACCACAGGCTGCTTTCGGTGACTGTGAGAGTCCTTCGGATTCCAACATGCAGAACGTTCTTTGGGGACCCTGTGATGCCCAGGCAGGTATGACAGCCATAAAGCCCCCTGAGAGATACCTGTGAAGGGCTCTTGGCAGCGGGGTGGGCTAGAATTCAGTCCTTAGAAATCAGCATTAAGATGTTCACAGAAAAGAGGACAGGTCTATAGTCTGTCTTGTTGGCAGAAAGTGTCCCGTCGTGCTTTGTTTCCCCTGCACAGAATGTGTTCTTAATAACCATCTGTTGAATGAAGGGAACTGGGGTCACTCCAAACTCTCGGGCTTGATTTTGAGATTCAGGGTTGGTATGCAAAGGATCCTGTAGAGCTCAGAGTCACACGCTTCCGGAACCTCCAGGCCTGTTGGATGGGGTGGGGGGCGGAATCAGTATAGGCCAGAAGTATTACCCTTTTCTGTAACCCATTTTCAACAAAAAACTTGTTGCTAAAGCTCAGTATGTAGACAATATAAGAGACATTCTGGTTGGAGCTGGAGGGAGCAGGCAGGACTTCCCAGAGCTGGCCATTCACCCTTTGCCTTGCCACATGGACACCCTGTCCTGTTCCATCAAGAGGCACATGGGACAGTTGACAAAAACCAGGACCAAGATACTAGAAAGAGGGCTGTCCCTTGAAAACTAGCCTCTATCCTGTTGAGCCTAAGAAGGATCATCTCTTAGAAGCCAGCACATCAAAATAGAACTGCAAGAGTATTAATACTAAGAGAGCAAACCTCGTTCCACAGGGGTGAGCGGTCACCTTCAGTGGGGTGCAAATTCAGCAGGAGATTGGTGTGGGAGCACCCCGAAGGAGGTGAGAGCTGGGCCCGAGCAGGAAGCTACTGGATGGGTCCGGGATTGTCTCTTAATGGCAATGGAGGGATAAGAGCCCCAGCCTCCTCAGTGTGGGGAGGTGTTTGTGGACTCACTAAAGGGATCTTGAAGGGTAAACACCCCTAACAGGATGCCCCAGATAGAAGTGAGGAAGAAGATTAAGAGTCATTGTCTTCGTGTGAGGAGCCAGCAGTCAGGGGTGGCGGGGAGGCGGGGGGACAGGAGACACCCATGGGAACAACTGTCAGATACCCCTTTACCCTGGATACTGATGTTTTGAGGAGCAGGTCACTTGAGGGCAGCAGCTGAAGTTGGCTTTCCTCACCCTAGCTGGAAGACCTGGGAATGTTAGAAGCTGCTACCTTCTCCACTAACCTGAAAGGATGATCTTACCAACATGGTAGCTCAGGTTTGTTTCCATATGGAGTCTCTGACTGGGAAGAATGGAAGTCAGGTGGGAGACTATGAAGCCTGCCAGGCCTCCAGCCCCTTCCCTCCCGGAAGTGTTCTGGGTTCTGCAGGCTGACGTGTTTAGATGGAAGAGCGAGTTTGCTCAGCAATCTGCTGAACAGGTTTGCCCCGTCAGACATATCCGGGAACTTCGGTGAGTCTTCTCACAGGAAAAAGGAGAGCAAAGAAGGCTTGACTTTACTTTGGGATAGAGATTATGGATTTCTCTCCTCTTTTCTCCAGGGGAATGGTCAGTTTTGGGGGCTAGCTGGTGAGGCCTGTCTGGGGTGGCTCTCCCTGGGAGCAGGTGTGTCTGCGGTCATCCCATGTTCCTCAGGAGTGGCCCTGTCACCCCAAAGCCACGCTCAGACATTGTATCCAGCTTTGCGTTCTCCTCAGTGCTAACAACCAGACAAAAGAGTGTGTATTTATTTGTCTGCTTCTGTATTATTTCTGCCTTCCTCCCTGGAGCACGTGCTGGGTGAGAGCATGGACTTTCTCAGTTTTCCTCACTGTGTCCCCAGCTAGAACAGCGACTGGCAGGAGCCTTGCCATGTGTTCTCAGTGTTTTCCTTCTTCATTTCACTTCTCAGCCTATGGATTGGGCACCATCCTTATCCCCATGTTATAGGAAACAACTTTAACCTTAACTTGGTCAAGATCCCACAATGTGATAACTGATGAAACCAGGATTTGAACTCTGGGCTTCCTGCTTCCGAGCCTCCAGACTTCCAATCCCATTTTCTCATCTGCCAAGTTTCCATTGAATTAAAACCACTCTCTCTCTCTCTTTTTAAAAAAGATTTTATTTATTTATTTGACAGAGAGAGATCACAAGCAGGCAGAGAGACAGGCAGAGAGAGGTGGGGGGAAGCAGGCTCCCCGCTGAGCAGAGAGCCCAATGCGGGGCTCGATCCCAGGACCTGGGATCATGACCTGAGCCCAAGGCAGAGGCTTTAACCCGCTGAGCCACCCAGGCGCCCCGAAAACCACTCTCTTAATGAAGAAATTATTTGCAAGTGTTTTGTTGGCGGTTGGTTTCGTGCCTCTGTCTCTGCATAAAACGAACGGTGGTCCCAGTGGCTGGGAGCCCGGTGTGGTGCTGCGAGTCTGCGGTCCTCATTGTTCAGAGGGCTGGGCAGGGAGGTTCTGCAGAGCTCCAGTCTGTCTGGGTGTGGAGGTTTGAGAAAGGAGGGCAGACAGTAAGAGAAAAAGAAGTCGAGTTAACAAAGGAACAAACAAACCCACAAATGAAGAAAGGAATAGTTATTTGTTGGTGGAGTGAAGTCAGGTACGGGCAGAGGGTGTACCCTGTCCCACCCGCAGTAACCTGGCCACGCTCTTATTCGGGACTCTGATGAGAATAGAGAAAGCCTTGAGGTTCCTGTCTCCTCATTATTATTTTTTTTCCAGCTTCATTAAGATATCACTGAAAAATAAAAATTGTATACCTTTAAGGGGTATAATGTGATGGTTTGCTGTGTGTAAATATTGTGAAATGACCACAAGTCAGTTAACATATCCATCGTCTCCCCCAGTTAGCTCCCCACTGCCCCTCCGCCTTTTTGGTGTCCTGAGGAAAGTGCAGATCTCCTCTCAGCTTATTTCAGGTGTACAGTGCAATATTAGCAATAGTCACCACGCTCGACATTAGATCTCCGGAATTTCTTCATCTTGTAACCAGAAGTGTGTACCCTTTGACTAGTGTCTCCTCAACTCAGCCACCCTCCAGGTCCCAGAAGCTACCATTCTCCGTCGGGTTCTGTGAATTTTTCCAGTCTCTCTGCTCCTTCCTGCCACCTTTTGACTGGTTTTGATGGAGCAGAGTCAGGCATGTCTCCGTGGAACACGCTAAGAGGTTTTGGAGGACGTCTTGTGTACCCGTTTTTTAACCTGGTAAGTGGGACTCTTTGAAGCCACTCCAATCCAGGGTTGGAAAGCCAGCTTCGTAACTTACTGGGCACATGACCTTGAAGAAATTACTCATTTTTTTTTTTTTTTAAGATTGACTTTATTTATTTGACAGAGAGAGACACAGCAAGAGAGGGGAACACAAGCTGGGGTAGAGGGAGAGGGAGAGGGAAAAGCAGGCTCACTGCTGAGCAGAGAGCCTGATGCGGGACTTGATCCCAGGACCCTGGAATCATGACCTGAGCCAAAGGCAGACGCTTAACGACTGAACCTCCCAGGTGCCCAGGGGATGACTATTCTTCATCCCCCTGTGATGTTACCAGAATGATAAAAAATTGTATAAAATACACACACACACCCCACCTAATGCCATGCCTATAGCTCAGTAAATACAGCTGTCATTCATTACATTTGAGAAGGCAGAAATAAAGCTGAAACAAAATATGGTTGGTGGGGGATATATGTCCCAACTGGATTGTCTTGGTTAACAGAGTTTTTTTTTTTTTTTTAAAGATTTATTTATTTATTTATTTAGAAAAAAGATTTATTTATCATTTATAAATACTTGTATCTTTATAAATATTATTTATTTATTTGTTTGCATTGTGGGAGGGGCAGAGGGAGAGAGAGAATCTCAAGCAAATTCCCCGCTGAGCGCAGAGCCCGAGGCAGGGCTGGATCTCAGGACCCTGAGATCATGACCTGAGCCGAAGCCAAGAGTCAAGCGCTCCAGTGAATGCACCCCCTGGGCACCCCGTGATTATGAACAGGATTAATATGGGCAAATGATGATCAGAGCTGCAGCTTGCCTTTCTTTTCCCACTTATGTTCTAGGAACACAGTTTGCCAATGTCCTATGTTTTCTACTGAAGGGCAGGGCCGTTTGAGAGCTTCTATATTTATTTGACTCTTGGGCTTGGACAGTGTCTTGGTTGGATTAACGTCCAGTTAGACAGTTACAGATTCTTCACTTTTTCCGAAATTGCTTTGAAGGATTTTGCTGTGAGATGCTGGATGTTGGAATGGCTTGTCACAGACTGAGGTGTTATATTTGCGGTGAGGTGACAAAAGCACACAGATGTCCCTGGGTCTGACTGCAGACTCCATACAGCACAAGAAGCCAGGTCCCCACAAGAAAAAGAGATGAGCACTGACAAATTCCACGTTAGAATCATGAAAGCTTTCGCCTACTAGTTCTCTTGATCATAATTACATCTGAATGTTGTGGCTGTGCCTTATGTGATGGGAGAATCAGGAAATATACAGAAAAATGGCTGAGCTTATTTAATATTTAGGTAAATGTATTTCTGTGAGCTGGCTTTGAACTATAATGCACTTCCCTGCGATGGTGGCAAAGGTTACATTTCGTAAGGTCCCGTAGCCCAGATTACATATGCAACGTATCGCTTCTGGGCTGAGGCTATTAAAAGCGAGTGTGCCTTGTTCACCTCTTCCCTTAAAGTGGTGACCTTGATGGTTCCATGTTCTGAGGGCAGAGCTACTGGAGGCACCGGGGCTGCCGTACCCACCAAAGACTGTGTATGAGTAATCAGCCCTCACTGTGCAGACACTGAGATCTGGAGGGTTTTCTGTTATGGCAGCATTATATACCAGACCTACTAATTGGGAGAATTAAGAAACTATCCATGGGACAAAGCCACAGGAGAAGAAAACAGTACAAAAAGAAAGGCCATATAAGGTCATCCTTCAGAAAGTGAACTGAGTTTGAGTTCAGGGTCAGCCGTGGCCTGTGACTTTACATAATACCACTAAACCTGTTTTCTGTAAAGTGGGAATAAAAATAGGATGTGCTTCAGAAGGCTGTGATACCGGGCGCCTTGGGCGGCTCAGTCGGTTGGCCACATGACTCTCGATTTCAGCTCAGGTCATGATCTCAGGGCTGTGAGTTCGAGCCCTGTGTCGGGCTCCAAGCTCAGCAGAGTCTGCTTGTGATTCTTTCTCCCTCTGCCTCTACCCCGCTCTTTCTCTTTCTCAAATAAATAAATAAATAAAATATTTTTTAGAGAGAAGGTTATGGTAGGAATAAATGAGGTAATTCATGCAGAATCACCGTGTTTTGCATAGTTCCTGGCACAAAATAAGCCCTTTATAAAATGCCTGATAGCACAAACTTAAAAAAAAAATACAAAAACTCATCCTGCTTTGTTCAGGATGTCTGTCAATATTGTGAAAGCCAGATCAGGCCCAAGTATAAAAGAGGGATTCTTAAGTTATAAGATCTACAGATGGATTTTAGAGGGTGAGTAAACCCCATAAAATTATACACAAAATTGCATAAATAAATGTGCACTTCTTGAAATAGAGTGAATCCTAAGAGTTTTGAGAGCATCCGTGGGCTTAGGTAATAGATCATAGGAATGTAGAATCAAGTTTGGACATAAAAGATACTGCAGTGAAAGTATAGATAAGGCACAAAGCCTCATTGGATTATTGGGAACTTCAAGGATTCAAAAAAATGAATCTGGGAATCTGCAATGGCCAAAGCTCAAACACTTTTGGCTCTGGTCATCTGCGCTACTTGAGGCTGCTTCTGTCTCCATCTATCCTGCCTTAGAGGGGCTCCTGCACTCTAAGGGATATTTCTGCTCAGCCCTCTGAGCCGTGCAGACTCTGGGCTCATATCATGGCCCCCAGGCCCCAGCTGGGGTGACCACTATGGCCAGTTTCGTAACAGGTTGAGGGAACTGAACCAACCAATAATAAAGCCCTTGAAAATAATCACTTCATCAATGGGATTTGTTTTATTTCAACGGAAGCTTTGAAAATGAGGGAGCAGAGGGTAAGAATGATGGCTCTGAGGTCAGCTCACTTAACCGAAATATCCCAAGCTAGACCCTGCTCAGGTACAGCTGAATTCACGAATGATAATATCAAGACTTTTCTTTTCCATCCACCGGTTTTACTTTTCTTTGTGAGTTGACTTCATTTCTACCTGGGCTCTTGTCACGGAGGATGTAATTTTGTAACCAGCTGAGCAAAAGTTTCAGCGAAATCTTTGAGGATCTTTTACCTATTGCGTCACGAAGGAGGTACTAAGCCATAGGGGGAATCTGCAAAGAGCTAACCCAAACCAAATTATACGATGATGGAAATCTCTGTTATCAAAAGGGTTGGTGTGGGTGATACGAAGGAGGAGTTAGGTGAAAGATTTGTTTGAGGAAAACTGTTTGTGAGAAGGTGTGAGTGAGGGAGCATTAAAGGAATCACTCTGAGAGATTGACATTATACATAGAATGTAGTTTTCCCTGCAACTGATTACTCTGAGTCCTGAGAAATCTCAGGGATGAGAAAAAAGTTGCCTAGCTTCTCTAGAAACAACAAAGGAGAATTGCTGTGATGTTAGGCTTGTACTTCTAAACTCTGGCAACAAGAATGATGCATAAGGGTTTCTCTTGGATTGTGTAAGGCTTTCCTAAGGCCACCGTAACAAAATGCCAAATCCTGGGTGGTTTCAACAACTGAAATTTATTTTTTCAGTTCTGGGGACCAAAATCCATGATCAGGATGTCAGCATGCTTGGTTTCCCCTGAGGCCTCTTTCCTTGGCTTGGAGACAGCCACCTTCTTGATGTGTCCTCCCGTGGTCTTTCCTATGTGTGTGTCTGGGTCCCAAAACCTTATTGTAAGGACACTTGTTATAATTTTGACTTAATTACCTCTTTAAAGGCCATTTCTCCAAATACAGTCCCATTCTGAGGTACAGGGGGTTAGGACCTTAACATATAAATGGAGTGGGGGGATGGGGCAGAAGTCAGCCCATAACAGACTGTGTGCGGCCAAGACACATGAGAGAGCGCCAGGGTCACTGTCTTAGATCCGATCCAAAAAGAAAAACTGAATTGTGGACAGTTTATGGCTGTGGTTAGAATAAGGTTGAAAGCGTGGTGAAGAAGTATTTTTCATCTGGTCGAGGGCAGGAATGGCATGAGAGCCCCAGCACATGGTCTCGAAAGAACCCATGACAATGCCCCCAAGAGAAAGTCAGAAGCAGAAAGAATGAAGCCTGAACACAACAGGTCAGTCAAATGAGGCCTTTCTTCCCACCAGACTTCTGTCTCCTCTATCATTCCACCTTGTCCCTGGCTCAGATTTGACCCTGAGGGGGAAGAGATCTGCTTATCAAGTTGGGGAAGGAAGAAACGAATGTGTATTTGGGGAAAAGTGATAAATAAAAAGAAAAGATCATTTCTTCCTCTTTTCCAGTCCATACACTTTTGTCTGTTACCAGCTGTAGCTAGCGGTGGATGAGTAGCCTTACCTTTAACTCACAAAGGGAATCTGACATTCTACATGTTGAATTACATCTTAAAAATATAAAGAACTTCTTACTCCTTGAGAGTGAAAAAAATTATACGTCTATTAGAGTTTCATGCAGGATCAGAACTTCTCCCATAAAATACATTTTTGGGGAAGAGGGGATATCAAGATAAAAGTGTACCCTGATTTTATCCCCTAAATCTCATTCATTCTGTATGCTAGATGTATTAGTAATCATTCTCCATAGTTCCAGCAATAGTCCCAGGTAGGGGTCTGATTGGCTTAGCTGGGACCAGGTGCCTAACTCAACACCAGTCCACTAACCCAGGAAGATAAGAATTCAATCAGAGTTGACCAGATTGGGATCAGTGCCCATCCCAGAAGTTAGAGGAGCTATATGGGTTCCAACTTTCCCAAACCATATAAAGTGAGAACGGAGTAAAGCAGATTCCTCAAATAATACTAAGTTGGCACAACAAAATAACTAAGTTTATAGCAGCAACTCTCAACTCACTTCCAAATTCAAGGTGTAAATATTTTATGTTTAGAAAAGGTATTAAGTTCCATGATTCTGGAAAAAATACCGGTGTGCTGATCAGCAATCCTAGATTCTAGTGGTGATGTTGCCACTCACGAGCTGGTGGGGACCATTTCACTTCACCTCTAGGACCCTCAGTATCTTCATCTATACAATCAGAGGTCTGGGCTACAGTGTATACTCAATTCTCTCCCACTTCACAACCCTATGCCAGGTACAGAACGAGTGTATCTGTTTCTAGAGGGAGGATTTTGACTTTGCAGTCATTTTATGCCGACGTCTTCCTTAAATCTACAGCAGACAATCTGTCATGACAGCAAAGCCGTGCGGAGTTAACTGCAATGTGGATGACTTACAGAGACACATTAATTTCAGTGCCTCTCTTTTACCTGCTGGGTGTAATCATGTCATAGCTGCCGACGTTTGTTTGATTCCAAAAAAGCTTATAAACCAGGAGAAGATCAGATGGGAAGTTTATAAGTCCAGCAAAACCACTCTTTTTCTTTCAACCGCACCATCTGCCTAATGGGAAAATCCTACCGAGTTTTACCCCTCCAGAATGTGACTCAAAATGATTGGAGGAAAAAAAAATGCGAATGCAACAAGAGAGGGAATATCCTGCAATCCGTTAATATCCTCTGTTGAGTCATTTTGTACCCATTCTTGCAGTTGGAGATCACAGGATTCTTGACAACCTAATAGCATTTCATGCCAATAACGTCCAGACTGCCTGTTTGATGTCATTTGGAACGTGCAATTATCCCAAGGGCAGGTTGGAGCTAAACATCGTCATCTTCCCTCAGCCCTTTCTGCCGGGGGAGGGGGGAGGCTGTGATGGACTTCTTGGTTTCAGTTATGCAAAGGTCCAGGATTGGCAAGATTCGAGGCTTTTCCCTTGCAGAATGCTTGCTGTTGTAAATCCTGTTGGGGGAGGGTTTTTTTTTTTTTCTTTGGTTCTTTCATAATGGCCATTTTGCTTCTAATTTTTATTTGGATGACAGATCCAGAAATTTCCGCATTGTTCTACGTCCATCACCATTCAGACCTTCTTTGGAAGCTTTTGTCCCTCTTTAAGGTATAAAGGGATTTGTGATCAGCTTCTCAAGCCCCAGATAGAGAGGGATCTCTGTGGGTTGGGTGCACAGACAGCTGCTTCAATCTGCCCCTTTCATTGTTACACTGTCCCCACCCACCCTGCTCTACGCTCTACCTACTATTTAGAAATGGTAAGAAAAAAAATAAGAGTTAATAGGTCAGAGTTTTGAAGGGAAACAGAGCATCCCCGAGGGAGTGATGTTATGGGGCCATCATTCCAGTAACACTGAGCGCTGTACCCCTTATTTGCACCCCTTCCCCATGCAGAGCTCACCCCAGCAGCTCTCCTTCGCCATTTAGGGACAGTGTGAAGGGGCAATGTCACACTGTCTCTGTGCAGAGTACTACCTTCCTTCCTTCTTTCTATTCTTTCCCCAGTACTGTGCTACTGCCCTTTGCCATAGCTGCTTCTCCAGCAGGCTCTTTTATTTATTTTAGATTTTATTTACTTATTTATTTATTTGACAGAGAGAGACAGTGAGAGAGGGAACACAAGCAGGGGCAGAGGAAGAGGGAGAAGCAGGCTTCCCACTGAGCAGGGAGCCCGTGGTGGGACTCAATCCCAGGACCCCAGGATCAGGATAGGAGCTGAAGGCTGATGCCTAACTGCTGAGCCAGCCAGGCGCCCCAGGCTCTGACTTTAAAAGTACAGCGAGGGAAAGAACACTTATTGCTGTAAGGGTGCTGTCTAGGAGCCTGGAGTAATAAAGTCAGAAGATTTCAGTGTAATCTTTGTGCCATTACGCCTTACCTGTGTGAACTTGAGCGAAGTCAGTCAACCTCTTAGAAGTTAGGATTTCAGATATCCAGTGGGATAACAGTGCCTTCCCAGCTCACTTCATGAGACGTTACAAGAATCAAATACAATAAAGTGTGTGTAAGTGCCATGTAAAATGCAGCAAAAATGTGAGCTGTCATGAATAATTTCATAGTTAATGATTTCCAAGCCAACTTTTATGAGTCAGGGACTGTGAGCTGAAAACCAAGCAGAGCTAGTTACTTACATGAATTCTCATAACCTTTATGCTTTATCTCCATCTCACCGAGCAGGTGAAGAAAGTGAAACCTAGAACGGCTATTCTATGCAAAGTAGCTCAATTCACATCAGAGGCAGGAGCTGGCTCTTTGAAGCAAGTCTGTGCAATGCTAGAGTTACCTCTCTTGTGCATAATCTCCGTAGTATTTCTTGGAAGGATCAGTGTGCCTGCCTGGGTTAAGAGGGACATGTTTCTGGGTCGCCTGGGTGGCTCAGTTGGTTAAGTGTCTGCCTTCAGCTCAGGTCATGATTCCCGGGTTCGCTGGTTGAGCCCCACATCGGGTTCCTTGCTCAGCAGGGAGGCTGATTCTCTTACCCCACCCCGCCGGCTTGTGCACATATTCCCTCTCAAATAAATGAGTAAAATCTTAAGAAGAAGAACAAGAAGAAGAAGAAGAAGAAGAAGAAGAAGAAGAAGAAGAAGAAGAAGA
>ML103298.1:178424-226847 GCA_003697995.1 Taxidea taxus jeffersonii
GAAGAAGAAGAAGAAGAAGAAGAAGAAGAAGAAGAAGAAGAAGAAGAGCAAGAACAAGGACAAGAAGGACAAGAACAAGAAGAATAAGAGCAAGAAGAACAAGAAGAGCAAGAACAAGGACAGGAAGAACAAGGACAAGGACAAGAGCAAGAAGAACAAGGGCAAGGACAAGAAGAACAAGAACAAGAAGACCAAGGACAAGGACAAGGGCACATTTCTGATCTGCTTAGCTTATTCTTCTCCACCTGCAGCCTGGGCATTGCTGAGCAGCTCTGGTTCCCTCTTAGGCTCTATTCCCTCATCCCTGGCTGCCACACAGTGGAAACCCAGATGTAGAGGACTGGGAAGGGCAGATGGCCAAAACCAGAATTGTGGCAAAGGCAACATATAGGACTTACATAGAAAACAAGTTTTTCTGGATGTGTAACCAGAGCTTGCAGAAGCCCAGGGTCTAAGAATACATATTCGTTCTATAAGTTTTATTTGAACTTCTAATCAGTGTTAAGTCTAGTGCTGGAACTAGGAACGTGAAATAAAAGCAAAGCATCCCATCTCAGGTTGTGACTTCGCCCTCTGATGTGTGAGGAAAGCAAGGAAACAGAGGCTGACTGCTAGGTGACATCAGCCGAGCATGCTGGGGGATACAGAGGGGAGCCGACTGGCTGGAAGAGCGGTAGACACGAGGGTGGTAGGGAAGCTTTTGGGTTAAGGAGACCATTGACTTACATCATGAAGAAGCATCACCAGAGTCAACATTATAATGAAATATTTCGTCTCCTTTCAGCATCTGTACCTACAATCTCCCTGTGCTTTCAATCCTTATTTCTACAAATCTTACCTTGATTTTCCCCTTAGCTATCACTTGACTCTAAAAAATTCTTAAATCAAAATATTTCCTCTTCTATCCTTTTCCTTAAAACTTGATTTGATTAAAAACTGGTAGTCCTTTGTTGTTGGAGGGGATGAGCCCTAATAAAATTCTTTGATCTTTGACAAGCAGCCAAGAGTAGCCTAAAAGTCTTGAAAAGTTACAGAAGTACCATAATCAGCCTCCTTGGCTGAAGAAGACCTTGGACACTGGAGTTATGGACCCCATTGTTTGAACATCACCAAGCAGGGGACTATTTCATTGAATGACAGAGATGATAGCTTCTTCGTGTGCTCCTTTGTGAAAATGAGTGTAAAGAAGACGTGGAAGGGCTTCTCTACCAGCTGTGTCTTAGGAGATTACCTGCCACAAAGACCCCCAGCTTATGGATCTTTCTGCCAGCAGATGTCAATAGAAGTGTAACTGAGAGGTCTGGACTTCAACGTTAAAAAGAGGAAGAAAAATAAAATATATGTTTGAAGTCTGAAAAATCTCAATGACTTGCCATGGAACATTAGTGCAAAGGAAAAGAGTAAATGTTGCTAATAATATTGCGTAGTTTGTGATTGCTTGACTGGGCTTGGTGCCCAGTTCTAGTACTACTGGTTAAGAATGAGGGGGGAATTATGTGGTGAGACTTTCTGGCTTCCTATTTTGATGCTGCTACTTCTGAGCCATGTAAGTTAAGTTTTCTGAGCCTCAGCTTCTTCCCCTACAAGTTGAAGAAAGTAGTTCCAGTCTAATGCCCTTGTTGAGAAGAGGCAGTGAGATAGTTCATTGAGTGCACCTACAGCAGGGCCTGGAGTGAACTAAGTGGTCTGTGGCAGGGGCGGGGGGTGCTGTTGGTCTGCGTGGTGTGGTGTGTGGCTGGGGTTCTGTGGCGGCCGCCCTTCCACTCTGCAGGTGGTTGGCAGCACTGCTGAGTGCCGCAGGGTCTTAGCCTGATGGAGCAGTGGGAGGAGGGGAGAAAAAATGAGGTTCCTGTGGGGACAACTGAACTTTCTCTGACTGGGGGAGAAGCTGGAGGAAACCAGTCTGTTTGGCAGAGTGAGGACCGACATACCTGGTGAGGACCTCGGGCTTTCTGGGAAGTACTCAGGAGATGGATGAAAAAGACACGTAGTATTAAAAAATCTGCCGACCTGTTTGAATTTGTCTAAGACTATGAGGCGGCCCTTCTCCCACGGTGCCCTGCACTGTGTCCTTCAAGCCTTTGTTGAGTGTCCACCGTGGATGCTGAAGGAACTGTTTCTTCTGTTTTCTTAAATCTAACCGAGAACTTCAGAGGAGATTCAGTTATGCTTCCAGAAGTATCTGCCAACAGATTTTCCTCCTACTTACCCACCCTTTCATTGTTATCCTGTTCTCACACTTGGCTGGAGGAGGATAAGACATCAACCCCATTATTATTATTATTATTATTATTATTATTATTATTTTTAATTTGACACAGAGAGTAAGAGAGCACAACTAGGGGGAGCAGCACAAGGAGAAGGAGACGCAGACTTCCCACCAAGCAGGAAGCCCGACGTGGGGCTCAATCCCAGGATCCCGGGATCATTACCTGAGCCGAAGGCAGACGCCCAACCGACTGAGCCACCCAGGTGCCCTCTATTCAAAATTATTAAAGAAAAAAATGGTGAACATCTCTCTAAAGATACTTATCTTAGGATCTGTCAAGACACTTCCCATTACCAGTGGTAAAATGCGGCCATATACTTGGCATGTATTATAACTTACTAGACACAATAACTGGGATGAATCTCCACGGAATTATGCTGAGAAAAAAAAATCCCCAAAGATTACATACTGTATGATTCCTGAAACGAAAAAACTAAAGAAATGGAGGACAGATCGTCAGGGATTAAGCCTGGAGTGAAGGTGGCAGCGACACCAGTGACAAATGACAAAGCAACGCGAGGAATCCATGTGGTGACGGAAAGTTTCTGTATCTTGTCTACAGTGACATCAGTGCTCTGGTTCTGATACGGTACTCAGTTTTACACGCTGTTACCATAAAGGGCACACCAGATCTCTCTTTATGATTTCTTACAACTACATATGAACCTACAATTATTAAATAAGAGTTTAACTGAAAAAACCAAACCAGTGAATTTATTGTTCATTTTAAGATTTTTCTTTTTTTTTAAAGATTTTATTTATCTGATGCAGAGAGAGCACACAAACAGGGAGCAGCGGAGGGAGAGAGAAAGGCAGGCTTCCCACTGAGCAGCGAGCCCCATGCGAGGCTCAATCCCAGGACCCTGGGATCATGACCTGAGCTGATGCTTAACTGACTGAGCCACCCAAGGCACCCCAGGATTTTTCTTTGTTAAATGGCTATGGCTTACCTTGGAATTCCATCCGTCTTATCATACTTCATACATTTGCTGTTTTAGTTCCACGATTTTCTTCTCCACTAGATTTAAGCATTGTAAGAGCAGGATCTTTCCTTTTTATATGAAGCAAATAACCCAAGGCATCTAGAATTGTGTTTGCACAGAACAAGAACTTACTGCTCATCATTTCTTTCATAATCCACTGTATTTCGTAGACTTCTGGTAACTGTTAAGTAAACACATATAATGGATTTTAATTTTTGTAACTATATCAAGACAGCCTGTTTTACAAGTGACTGAGGCTGATTTGCATTACTTGAAGGCTTACTAAAAAAACCATCACTGGACGTTTCTCCTTTTTTAGACAAAAGAAGTAAATTCCAATAAGTAAAATATCTGCAAACAAAATACAGCAGTGGGTGTTATATAACTTCTTTTACATAAATGAATACAATATAATAAATAAAATATAGCACTGGCTGTTAAATCTCTACTCAAGTATCGATTTAAACATCTGCAGTGCTGCATGGAGCACAGGCAGTGGGACATAACTAGGGGTTAAAATGCAGAGGGTCTTAGCCAAACCCTGCCACTGATGATTTAGTGATATTTCAAGCATCACCCGATTTCTCCATGCCTCCGTGAAATGAAGTTATTGGGCTAGAAAAACACTACGTTCTTTTCTAGCTCTGACATTTTGTGGTTGCATGAATGCGAGATGACTGAACATTGAACACAAATGCTAAGCCATGTGCTTTTAAGTTCCCTAATCCTCGCCGAATTCATGTGGGTTGAACCTCTGAATCAATCACCGGGTGACCACTGTCCCTGTGGGCTCGCATGCTGCATTTGAAACCAGTCTCTTCAGTTTGTTGTTCTCTTAGTCTTGCTGTCCCTGACTATTAGCTTAAGGATTAAGCATGATGGCTGGCAACTCAGGGGTGAAAGGCAGTTGAGTTCATTTCTTTAGAGCTAACCACACTTTGGTATTAAATGTATTTAAATTTGTAGACTCAAATCTAAGCCAAGTTTTTTACTCACATTTTCCTCCACCCTGGTCTTTCTTTGATAAAGAATTTTCACCTGTGTCTGAAGGAAAGATTAAAAAAAAATGTATGGGAGGGATGGGTATATGATAATTAAAGGGCCCTCACTGAGGGTAGCCTAATAGTTAGGACCCACAAAGACAGAAAGAACATGTAGAAGATACAAAGTCAAGGTCAAGAGAAAGCTATTTAGTGTCTAAAGAAACTCTATTATCTTCATTGATATTGTTATTGTTAATTCATCAGTAGATGAGTAACGTGTATTGAGTAGTTGTTACATACTAGGAACCTTACATTTTTGTATTTTACAAACATTATTTCACTTAATAGAATAACGCAGTTAGATAAGTCCAGTATTAATTCCTTCCTACAGATAAAAACAAACAAACAAACTGGAATTTTAAAAGGTTGGTTATTTTGTCCCAAATTCCAAGGCCACCATGATTGCTATGGTGGTTGCTTTTGATTGCTAAGTGAGAAATGATTGCTAAATGAGAAAGGTTTAGTAATTGACCTAAGATAATACCACTAGTGAGTGGTAGAACCAGAGTTTAGCATCTCTTTTACTCCAGAGGTCAAGATCTTCCTGCTACAATTGTACTTTGAAAGTAAAATCATTTAAAATGTTTCTAAGTGACTGAGAGATTTGTAACCAGTTACAATTAAGGTGCCTCGCTAGACGTCATTAGAGTGTTGGCAACCTGTTAATTATGGGAAAATATTCAAACAAACAAACTAGGGAATGAAAGGAAAAAGGGAAATATTGCAACAATGGATACAAGAAATAGGTACTAATGTCCTCAAGGGAACATAGAGCTTTTCTTCAAAATTGTCCAAGGGAGAACCCATGTGTATAAAATCTTTGACAATGTATGAGGAAAGATGGTAATTAATAGTCAATCTTGAAATGAGGTATTTATGCTTTAAAGCTACTTAATCCCTTTTTCTGACTCTGATTAATTTAGTGAGTTTTATGTGTCCCTTAGGTTTCTCTCCAGACCAAGACATTATTGATCAACCTGGCTGAATATTAGGTATGTTTATGAGTTTGCTGCTGTTATTAAGGAATAGTAAAAGAAAAGAAAATCCTGAAAACCAAATGTAATTCATGATCCTTGATTAAGTTTTGGATCACAGGGAAAAAATGCCATCAAAGGCAATAGTGGGACAATTTGAGAAAATAGTGCGTGGATTGTACATTGGATACTAGTATTTTGTCAATGTTAATTTTCCTGAATTAGGTAATTAGTCTGTGGTTTTGATAGATTACATTGAAGAAAAAAAGAAAACAGAAAAAGATATTGAAGTATTTTGGAGCAAAGGGACATGATGTCCAAGAGTTATTCTCAAAAGTTTGTCTCAAGAAAAAACTGAATCTATAAAAAGAATGGCATGATAAAGTGAATGAGGGAAAATATTAGAAATTAGTGAATAAAAGATATATGGGAGTTCTTTGCACTGCTATAGCAACTCCTGCAAAAGCTTGAAGTTATTTTAAAATAAAAAGTTTAAAAAAAAAAGATGGAATTGGGAGGGAAACAAACCCTAAGAGACTCTTAATCTCATGCTGGGGAGTCGGGGGTAGGACCTGGGTGACTGGGTTAGGGGCATTGGGGAGGGTATGTGCTATGGTGAGTGCTGGGAAGTGTGGAAACCTTTAATTCACAGACCTGTACCCCTGGGGCAAATAATACAGTATATGTTAATTTAAACAATGGGGAAAAATGAAAAAAAAAAGTTTTGTGCTTTCATATTTGGTACATACTTCTAGACTTGATGAATCTTTAAGTAAGTTACTTGACAAAAAGTAAACAAACCCAAATCTTAAAATCTGGTAAAATCCACGGAAGGTACACCATGTCAGCCTCCTAGGAACATTTCTATGAAACTCAGAGATGTTTATTTCTTAAATGAAATGAAATCGTGCTTGTGAAACTAGTGAGTAGGTTGTACTAAATCAAACATGTGGTAAGCATTGCTATACCTTTGCCAGAGATATTTCATTTGGCAAGAACGTTGACTTTCCAGGGATTTTGGAATGATCCAAAGTGTTTATGGATGTCACTGTTTTTCCCTGGGATAATTCAGAATCCAAGGGCCAGCTTAGAGGCAGGACAGAGGGCATTCTTAAGCCCCCACCAAGAAGTCTGTGGCCATTCCTACCCTTGTGCCGAATTTCAGAGTGATAATTGAGCCATTTTTTTCGCTCTCATTTGTGTCCTGACGCAGGATCGTATCTTCCAGAATATTACAGTCTCAGCATGCTACAAGAATAAGTCTCTGTGCCCTCGTTGCAGCCACTGAATTTTGGTATCTAGAGAATTCAGCCATCATCTCCAGTTCTCTTCCCAGTGTATTCCTTTACCATCAAAATGGAAAGGCTCAAATGCATCTGCAGAGAATATATAAACAAGAATTCCGAGGTAAACCAGCAAATGAAATTCTAATCGGGAACTTGTGCTTCATGTGAAAATATAACCTAGTGGTATATGTGTACTTCTAAAGGTCCAAGTGAAATGAGACCAAAAAAATCATGCATTACCCAGGCAAAGGGGAGGTTCCTCACTCCCTCCAAGTATGTAAAGAAATGGCTAAAATCCCCTACATTGAGTTAGCTCTATTTTGAATTGACCACAAAAAAATTTTAAGAAAAAGATTTTCCTCCGATTTCTCCTTGGCTATTATAATACAATGCAGAAAGAAGCATGTATTCTAAAAAAAGTAAAAAATTTAAAAAAATGGGGTAGGGGGGAAAGAGGTGGGAAGCCACTAGGACATTTGAAAATCTGTGCTGTCTGATCCCTGACATTGCCTGAACAGTTAGTTCTAACTTCTGTGCCTTCGTTTGGTATTCCCCGAGCAGAAAATACTTTCTATCATGTGGATAATGAGGACAATGATATCACATTAATGATTGCAGAACCGAATTCTTCATGATAAAATTCCTTATTATATTTTCTGTAGCACATGGGCTAATAAAATACCCTTTAACTTTTCAAGGTTGGAAGAATTACTGCCAGCATAGCTTTATAAATTGGAGGAAAAGAAAGAAAAATAATGTCTAGAGGCTCAGGACAAGCCAATATGAAACAGGTATTTTGTTTAATCCTGTAGTCTCTTATTTATACAATGAAGATTTAATTTTCAAATATTTAAACTTGCTTCTGGCTTTTGTCTTTCACCCTCTTTGTTTTACATTGTAGAATGTTCTGGTGGGTTGCCATTACAATATTAACTTGTCTACCTATTAATTTATTTATGCATGGTTTTAAACACATCTCTTAAAAAATGTAGACACTGTCTGGCTTTGGGAAAACACAACCCTCCTCTGTATTTGGGTACTTTTTCTTCTCAACGTCCAAAGATTTTTCAGTTCTTCCCAGGCCTTTGATTCCTCCAGTTTTCAAAGTGATAATTGTGTCCCACATCTTACAAGATAGTCTGGATTGCCAATCTTCTAGGCCCACACAGTTCTGAAAAACTTCTGCAGTTGGAGTTGAAATTATTTCGGGTCTAAGAAGCCAAAGAATTCCATTTGTTCACATATTGTGGAGCTGTACTGTGACAGCTGTTAACATTTCCTAACAATAGTGCTACTGAGGGATCTACTAAAGTAAAATGATAAGCAATTATATTTATAAAATCTGAATCTGGAAAAATGTTATCCTAAACATTATTAAGCTTAAATTTTGGGTTGCTGAGTTAAGAACATTTTGGAATATGTATACATACAAAATATTCACTTATTTTTACTTTCTAAGTGGGAGCCCAGACAGAAAGTTCTTTGTATGAGGGCATAAATATGTAACTTCTGCAGTTTCCACAGAGGACAACTGTTCTGGTCGCTCCCCTCGATCCCCAGCGCTCTCCTCCGAACACTCAGTGATAATTTGATGCTCAGAACAGCACCCTCTAATGTGGGTCCCTTAGTGTTAATAGGTTTAAATGAGGATGGGAGAAACGTATGGTTAAATAAATCTAGAAGAAAATCTGTATTAAACAAAACTAACAACTTGTTAGTTGTAGGACTTCTCAGAATCTAGAATACACCACTGTGCAATCTGAAACTCCAAGAGAGGAAAATATGATAATTTTTCCAGTTTTTTTTCCCAGAGGAACATGTCCTGAGAGAATGTTACAGAAACTTTTCCCTCTTCATTCACTGCAAATCTACTCATTATTAAGTCTCAGATCCAGTGAAATTTCCTTCATGAGGCTCTTTCCAGTTTCCCCAGTGAAAGGTCATCTCTTCCCCTTTGGTACGTTATTACCATGCTCTTCAGATTCTTTGAATTCTCATTCCCTTTCAATGCCCCATCATTAAACTTTTTTTTTTTTTTTTTGGTATAGTGTCTTTGTTCTCCACTAAAGCAAAGCATCTTGAGGTAATGGAAAATCCATTATTCACTTGTTTGTGTGTGTGTCTTTTTTTTTTTTTTTAAGATTTTATTTGACAGACAGAGATCACAAGTAGGCAGAGAGGCAGGCAGAGAGAGAGGAAGGGAAGCAGGCTCCCCGCTGAGCAGACAGCCCGATGTGGGGCTCGATCCCAGGACCCTGGGACCATGACCTGAGCCGAAGGCAGAGGCTTTAACCAACTGAGCCACCCAGGCGCCCGTTTTTTTTGTTTTGTTTTTTTAAATTTTTTTTTTAAAGATTTTTATTTATTTATTTGTTAGAGAGAGATCGAGCACAGGCAGACAGAGAGGCAGGCAGAGGCAGAGGGAGAAGCAGGCTCCCTGCCGAGCAAGGAGCCTGATGTGGGACTCGATCCCAGGACGCTGGGATCATGACCTGAGCCGAAGGCAGCCGCCCAACCAACTGAGCCACTCAGGCGTCCCCAGGCGCCCCTGTTTTTAATAACACCTAATGTAGCACCCAGAATCTTCTAGAAACTCAGTAAATATATGTCGAAAGACTGAAGCCACCCACCTACCTCAGATGTTTGTTGTTGATTTCAAGAATTCCTCTGGAAAGGAAAACACGTTTCTTTACCCATTAGAGAATGAGTGGATTTGACTTTTATTTTTTTTTAAAAAAGATTTTATTTGACAGAGATCACAAGTAGGCAGAGAGGCAGGCAGAGAGAGAGAGAGAGGAGGAAGCAGGCTCCTTGCTGGGCAGAGAGCCCGATGTGGGACTCCCGAAGGCAGAGCCTTAGCCCACTGAGCCACCCAGGCACACCCAGACTTTTATTCTTAAATACATCTTGATGTCCAATTTAACAGTGATTTCGAGTGACAGGAAGAGTAAATAACCATAAACAAAATTTCTACTTAAAAAATTCCAACCAGGGGCGCCTGGGTGGCTTAGTCAGTTGAGTGTTTGACTCTTGATTTCAGCTCAGGTCATGATCTCACTGAGGGTCGTGGGCTCGAGCCCCCCCCCCCCTTCTAGCTCCATACTCATTATGGAGTCTGCTTCTCCCTCTCCCTCTGCTCCTCCCCACCTCATGCTCTCCTTTCTCTCTCTCATATAAATAAATAGTCTTAAAAAAAGTTCAGACTTAACAAAAATCATGCAAGGTTGTTTTTATTAAGCTTTATGTGTAGGTTACAGCTAAGTACTTCAGGCATTTCTTCCTTTGAGCAGCAGACACGACATTCTAGGAGACATCTTAACGAACTCCAGTGACTTCACAACTACTGGGAACAGAAAAGATCTATTCTGCAGTTCAAAGGTGTGTTAAGGACTTCATGGGGTCATTAGAGAAAGAAGCTACATGACAACTGGTCCTCTTCTAGAACATTATCCTGGACAAGTAGCTACAAAGAGAAGCACATAGCTATTACAGGGTTTGGAGAGAGCTTATATCAGATCCGTCCTTTTTTTTACAGATAGGACTTGGGGGGGGCTCACATGTCAGAAGATACAAGATTCTTTCAGAATAAGCTACATGTCAAGTTTTCTATGTGTAGTTTTAATGCTAATATGATTAGCTTATGTTTAAGAAAAATCCAGAACAGTTTTGTATTTAAAACCCACTACAATATATTAGTGACTGTAGGAGATGCTTAGTCATTGAGGATTCTTCGCTCCATTCTTGTGCTTTCTTTATGAGTTCTTCTGAGAAATTTTCATTGTGACGGTCTTGACCTCTGTGTATTCATGGAGACCATATTCTCCCCTGGAGAGAGCAGGAGAAACCCACAGAAGTTAACACAGCAGTGCAAATGGACCATGGTCCGTGGTTTAGTGCAAATTTGTTCTTGCCTATCTGGCTAGGGACAATGGAAAATATTTTCTGTGTACGGAAGCATTTCAAATAGTAGCCAGCCAACCAGAAGATATCTGGTCTTACATAAATCCCCTTGTGGGGAACCTTTTGAAGCTCTTTTTATTATTTTGCATTTTAAATGACTACGTACATTCTGTTGATTTTCACATAAATTGTCCAGTTTTGACATTGTTCTGTTTGACTATACACAAGCTCACCACAAAAAAAACCCAGACAGTTCAGTCCAACAAGAATTGTAACATGTCTAGTTTAGGTTCGAATAAAAGAGATACAGTACAAGAGGAGAAGTCATAATATATAATCACTTGAGTGGTGCAGGAAAACTATAAATTCAAGTGGAGCTTAGCTCAGCATTTTTATTGTGTGTGATTGGCCCAGAAGTGATGACGGGGCATTTTCATGCTAACGTGCCCTGGTAGTTTGAAACAAAGTATTTTCTAGCTATAGTTTTAATAGTATCTCTTGATCTGGGGCAAAACAAAACAAAACAAAAATACTGACCTTTGTTGTTAGAGTTTGTTTGTTTTGAGAGAGAGAAGAGAGGGTTCATCGGTCCAAATTCAGACCTTTGGGCTTTTTGTGGTTTCGGGGTTTTTCTATTCATTCAGCCCCTGCCATTTGCTTACATAACTCTTAAATCCAACCCAAATGATCAAGAATTAACCGGAGTCAACCAGTTAGCATCCTGGTACCTGTTACTGGGTTTATTGAGAGCTCCTACCAGTTTTGGAAACTGTAATTTACTCTTTTGAAGAAATGACTAAAAGCACTGGGTTCGTTATTCTCTATATTGTTTTGGTGAGAGGACTGAATTAAAATTCTAACTCGGGCACATGCAGGCTGACAGAGGAAAATGATCTTGATCCTTTTCCACCCCTCCCTTCTGGTGATGGAGACAGGTATGTAGAAGACAACTTTTTCTCCTGGGTAACCTAATCCTCTTAACGCTGATTATTTTCTTGGGCAATTAAGCTTCTGAAAATACCTTCTGAAAGCTTCAATGAACATGTTCTTCAAAGTAATTAAAGGACTTAGCCTCAGTTGTCTGAAACCCATTAAGGGATAATATCTTAGTAAGTATTTTATCTCACAAAGTTAGATAAATTAACCCATGATTTTTGCCAATGGGCTTTCCATTGTATTTTGGGTGACATGGACGCTTGAAACTCTCAGGAGAGTACTACGTGTGATTATCGTCCTACTCGGGCTGAAAAAAGTCCTGCGCCTAAGTATCCCGACGCATAGACACGCCTGTGTCTGTGATAGAACACAAACACATCTGTTTGCATTTCTCTTTATCTTGCGGCTCTGTGGGCTTCTGGTTCTGTGCTTCTAAAATCCTCAAGGTACCAGTCACTGGGGCCTTATTTGAATGCTGATTCTGTTTCAGTAGGTCTGGAGAGAGGCCCGAGATTTCTCTTTCCAGCAAACCTCTGCGGAACCCCTTGCTTCTCACCCGGGTCCACGCGGTAGTAATGAGGTCCTGGTAAGCAAGTTACAACCGGTTCTCTCTCTGTGCCCAGAGCTAGCCTGGTGCCACCTCAGTGGGCACGGGGATAATGTTCGCTACACTGACGTGGAGCATATAACCGAGCAAACAGATTCACGTGAGCTTCCTCCGTAAGTCCCGTAGTTTGCAGCACTTTCATGCTCCCCTTTCCTGCAAGGGACAGGAGGACAGAAATCTCTTGCCAGGTGCTAAGAACTGATTAAGTCTGCGACGTATACTAGCAAAGTCTCCAGTGACTTAGTTCACTGAAGTGAAAATGAGCACAATTACACAAAGGAAGGAGTTTCTACCATTCGACTCATCCGGGGCCAGGACCATGAACGGAGACCAATCCCAAGGTCAGGGACTCAGTATTACCACCACGCTGAGCTCTGTGCACCGTTCGTCTTGGCTCTTTGAGGACTCTGTTCCCAACTGATCAATTACCACCTTTCTATCTTTAAGGACAAATTGTAATTGAACTCTTAGGGGTCATGTAAGGTTACTGCTTCGGTAATTCTCTTTAAACATCTTGCGGTAAGTGACTTGTTAATTAAGTTGGCCAAATCTGGGCTCAGGTAGACATTAACAGCATCCTCAGCCAGAGTTTTTGCAGTAAAAAGTTACAGCATAGCTCTTCTTTGTATTTGCATAGATGTAGAAGGAAATTATATGCACGTAACAGGATTTTAAGAAATTATTGGTGTTTGATTCTTATTTTTCCATTTCCCTCTCTTACTTGATTTCCTTATGCCTCAACCTTAAAGTTGGACCAAACTGTATTCAAGAAAATTGATATATGTGGTCTGCTTTAGTCGTTTTGTCCCTCATGATTGTTTTATCTTAGCATTCTTAGGGAAATGTGTTAGGTAGCTCGGCCAAGAATGAGTTAACTCTCCTTCAGAATACAGCCTGTATTTGTACAGAATACAAATTAACAGCTTTTTGTACAGTAATTAGTTCTGTAAAGGGACTAATGATGGATATTATAAAGAAAAGGAACCAGGGAAGGAAGGAACCATTTGCCGAGTCCCCACCTGGTGACAGAATGCTGTGGGATGGACACACAGTGTGTCGCTGGACTCTCAAACAGCCATCTTAAGAGGCTTGTTAGCATCTCCATTTTAAATAGGAGAGAACAGAGGCTCAAAAGTTGGACAACTTGAAACAGGCTGCATAGCTAGCAAGAGGTGCAGCTGCGACTCAAGTGCAGGTCGGCTGGGATCCCATCATGCTTCCTCTACGACGCCATGTTCTTTTTATGAGTTGAGCTTTTGCCATTCTCTCCCCACCAACATTCTAAAGATACCCATGGTTTTTCTGCTGCTTCCTCAACAAAAGGTAAGTCAATTTTCTTGAATGCAGTACTTTTTTTTTTTAAAGATTTTATTTATTTATTTGATAGACAGAGATCACACAAGTAGGCAGAGAGGCAGGCAGAGAGGGGAGGGGAGAAGCAGACTCCCTGCCGAGCAGAGAGCCCGATGCAGGACGCTGGGATCATGACCTGAGCCGAAGGCAGCGGCTTAACCCACTGAGCCACCCAGGGGTCCCGAATGCAGGACTTCTTAATCTATATCCTATTTAACTCTGAAATCATACTCTCCAACCCCATAAATCCCCACCAGCCATCAAAATTCACTAACCCCCCAATGCGCCACATGTAACCTGCTGTTCAGGAACGCTCCCTTCTCTGCTTCCTGACATCGGATATTTGTTTCATGGCCTAGACCAAGTCCTGTATTTTCTGTGAGGTCTTTTCTGACTCTGCCAACTGCCAGTAAGTTCTTATTCACTGAGTTCCCACAAGGGTTAAAACTAAAATCTTAGGGGCGCCCGGTGGCTCAGTGGGTTAAAGCCTCTGCCTTCAGCTCGGGTCATGATCCCAGGGTCCTGGGATCGAGCCCCGCGTCGGACTCTGCTCAGCGGGGAGCCTGCTTCCTTCCCTCTCTCTGCCTGCCTCTCTGCCTGCTTGTGATCTCTGTCTGTCACATAAATAAATAAAATCTTTAAAAAAACAAATAAACTATAGAATCTTAAGTATGGAAAGGAGCTCACTGAGTCTCTACACTTTGTTCTCCCCGTCCTGTTCCCACCCACGACTGCTGATCGTATCTGACAGATGAAATGGCGAGAGGTAAAGCAATGCCATGAATGTTATATTCCGGCGGTGCCCAGATTTTCTGCCCCTCAGTGCTGTGCTCTGCATTTCATCTGCTTTTCTACCTGCACGACTTACGAACTCCTTGTCTGTGACCGTTTACTTCACAGTGTGAGGAGATTATTTTGCACAACTTATCGTTTTACAAATTCTTGCTGCCACCACAGTTACGTGGAGGACGGGATGTGGTATCGTGTGTCTCTAACTCCTGGGCCCTAATACACAGAGCAAATGCTTAGTGAACATATAGGGAGAAGGAGGACGGATCGTTTTATCGTTCTTCCTTTCTCCTGGCTCCCTGAAGATGATTGCTTCATTGTGATTTTGCTGATTTATTTAAACGACAAAGTAGATGCCTATTTAACGCATTCATGACCTTTAGAAACTGAGGCTCATTCTTACTTGCTGTTTACAGAATGAGCAGCTTTCCTATGCTTGATTCCATGAGGTTTGTATAGGGTGTGTCTTTATTCCTTATGACTTAAAATATATCGATAAATACAGGAAAATTTTAAGAGATGAAATGGTTAAAACTGTTTGAACAACATTAACCAAATCTCTTGCTGCCACTTTCTGTGTATACATATGCATGTGTACGTTTTTAAAGAGTCTATACACCCAGGTTTCAAAAGCAACTTGAAGGCTTGTAAATGAATTTATATATACATTCTCAATCTAGTCATGACTCTAAAACATCTTTGCCTTAGTTAAATTTCCTTTTTAGTTTATATTTTAGTGTAAAAAGAACTAATTTGGGCAATTTAAAATTTTAGATTCCATATCAAAATATTCCAACAAATGAGAAACTTCTTACACTGAGAAGCTTTTTGAGATAAAGGCACTAATTTACTTTTTAAAGAGGTATATTCAAGTGACTAGAGTGTCGTTATATTTTCATATTTCTTAGTCATCAGTGTGTAGTCTTGCTTCCGTTTTAGAAATATTTCCCAGATAGATTCCATTCTTATACATAGCAAGAAACTCTAAAAGTAGGCAATATTTCAGTAACCAACGTAAAGTGCTTAGAGTGGTCCCTCATGAATAGCAGGAGCTTAGTATGGTACAGTTCCCTCCTGCCAACCCTTTTTTTTTTTTTTTGCTAAATCTAGCATTTAAAAGCTATCTGACAGTACAGATCTCTAGGAAAGAACGGAGGCAGGTTTTAATTCAAGTAGCAACTATGGATCGATTTGCTGGAGTGACAGTCGTTCTGATCAAGGGAAGCATTTATGTGAACAGAAAGTTATCCTTACAGTTCTCTTCCATTGCCGGACATCTTGAATCCACCGAAGGGACACTGGGCAGATACCACGCTATAGCAATTCACCCTGGGAAAAAAAGAAGTATGTTGTAGATCAGACTTAACCTTCGAAATAACTCCCGAATCTGGAATTTTAGCAACCTTAACAACCCTGCTGATTTCAATACAACATCCTCATTGTTATTTTTTAAGAGCGGTACTACAAATTAGAATGCAGAAACATGTGTATGTACTGCCTAGAAAGAAAGAGAATGGTGCAGCTCTGCGCATGGATAGTCCTGGTGTAGCGGATTGTGTCCCTGAGAGATTGTAGTTTGATTTACAGAAGACGGAATAGCCAACATGCCATAGGAGAAAGGGTATGGTTTGCCAGAGAACTGGTGTGTGTGGGTGGGTCTTTTCCACTGACTATATTCATAAGCTTTATAAATCCCTTGAGGATTGTGTATATAACAGGCTAGAATCAATTCTCTTTTGCAACTGGAATATGTATCACATTACTCGTTTCACTTTTTCCATTAATTGCTTTAATAAATTACTTAAACAGGCCTTAGCAGGAGTTGGGTTTCACTATTGATTTGTTTATCCCTTGCCGTATTTCATAAAATGTTTAAAAGATAGTCTATGACAAACATAATTACAAAAACACAAATAATTAGAAGTAAAGGAAAAATTATGATAAAAGAGCAAGACAAGAAGAAAAAGCTAGAATACAGTTTTGCAGGGCATGAGCAATTTGTTTAACTTTCAATCTCCCGATGGCCAAGATGAACAGCAACATTTAATTACCTGTATGATTCTCATCATACATAAGGAGAAAAAACACAATTTAAAGGAGAAACAAGGTTCTTTTAAAATATTTCCTCTCCCTTGATGTTACCATAATAGGAGAACAGCAGTGTGACTTCTAGAGACATTGTATTAGGCATGGATGTCTGACTATGAATGTGATCCGGAGACAGTATTTGGACGTCTCCTACCCAAATTCCCAGAGCTCCATGTTCTCACAGGAACACAGCTTCTTCCAGGTGTCTCCTTCTGGAGCAGAGTTCCTTAAATAAATGTATGCTTTCAGAACACAACTTGTGTGCTCGCTTCGGCAGCACATATGCCAAAAACACAACTTGTTTCGGCTTTAATTGTTCTTTTGCAAAGCTAGATCCCTACTCTGAAATGATGAGTAAAATCAAGCAACCCTGGGACTCAATGATTGTGCTGAAACACCAAGTGGAAGCTATGTCTGGGACAATGCCAGAACTAGAATTATGTTCTAGAATAAATAGCAATAAGAATATGCCTCTGTTTTAATAACACAGGAATTCCTGACTGGGGCTTTCCACACCACTGGGCAGGATGATGTCATATGCTCAGTCTAATCCAACAGGCCTACAACATTCCAGAGTCAAAAACCTGAAACTTGTCTTTGTTAAAAGGTGCAGAAAATGAGTTTGCTCTTTTGACTCTATACTGGAAATGAAACTATTTTAGTTTAAGTAATTGGAGAACTAAGAAATATTCAATAGAGAAAACTGTTAATTTCAAAATGATCAACTTTGCCAATTGATTCTCCTTCCACAGCCTTTTCTTGTTATAAAGGAGGGAGGTTCCAAGCCCAAGACCCCTGGCTTTGCCCCCTTAGTACCCAGGTGATACTGAGAAAGAAAGGTGTCTGGCTTCTCGGAACATATATTTTCTCCTCTGTACAATGGAAGTGGTAAAATCTCACCAGGTTATTGTTTTTTTAAAGTAGAATGTCCTTCTTATAGTGGTTAGTACGTAGTAAGTTTTTAGTAACTGGAGATAATATACATACCTCTGGTAGTAATGCTGACTCTTATTAATTTTATCATAGGAAAATTACACTTTAATCACTAGCCCTCCTGGTTATTTACAAGAATTTGCCTGATTTTAAGTCCCTGACAGAAAGCACCCCACTACAGAAAGAATCAGGCTTTTCAGCATTTTCTGTGTTCGAGTTGCACAAAGAATCATATGGGAGCTTTGAAAAATACTCCTTACATAAGAGTCCACATTCAATCCCAGACGCTGGTACAACTGATGGGTTTGAGGGTCACCACCCTCTGCCCAATCAGTTTATTTAATTTTTAAAACTCCCCAGATGACTCCAGGGCACAGCCAAGGTTGAGGATCACTACTTTCGAGTCAAATAGGTCTTCATCTTAGCTTTGATCAATGACTTAATGTCACTAATTAACAAGTGGGGACCACATCAAACTAAAAAACTTCTCCATGGCAAAGGGAACCATTACCAAAATGAAAAGACAATCTATACTGAATGGGAGAAAATATTTTCAAGTCATACATCTAATGAGAGACTGACCTTCAGACTACGTAAAGAAGAACTACAACAATCACAAAACAGTCCAACAAAACGGGGAGAAGGATCTACATAGACATTTTCCCAAAGAAGATACGCAAATGGCCAACAGCCACATGAAAAGATGCTCAACATCCCTCATTATCAGGGAAATGCAAATCGAAACCACTTGAGAGATTACTTCACTCCTGTCAGAATGACTAGTTTCAAAAGGATAAGAAATCACAGTGTTGATGAGGACACGGAGAAAAGGGAACTCTCTTGTGCTATTGGTGGATATGGAAATTGGCGCAGCCACTATGGAAAACAGCATGGAAGTAGCTCAAAAGATTAAAAATAGAACTGTCATATGATCCAGCAATTCTACTGCTGAATATTTATCGAAAGGAAATAAAAATACCTCTTTAAAAAGATATATGCACCTTATGTTAATTGCAACGTTATTTGTGATAGCCAAGATACGGGAACAACCAAAGTGTCCATTAACAGATGAACAGATAAAGAAGATGTGAGATATGTGTACCATGGAATACTACTTGGCCATAAAAAAAGAAGCAAATCCTTGCCATTGGTGACAACACGGATGGACCTTGAAGGTATTATACTAAATAAAAGAAGTCAGAGAAAAACAGATATTGTGACTTCACTTACATGTGGAATCTAAAACACAAAACATATAGAGGTACACACTTCTGGGTATAAAATAAGGAAGTCATGGGGACATAATGTACAGCGTGGCAACTATAGTACATAATTTTGTATTGCATATTTGATAGTTGCCAAGACAGTAAATCTTAAAATTTCTCATCACAAGAAAAAAAATTAACTTTGGAGAAAGACTGATGATAATCAGACTTATTGGAGTGATCACTTCGCAGTGTATACAAATGCCAAATTATTGTGTCGTACCCCTGAAAATACTACAATGTCAATCCCTCAAAAATGGATAGGTAAATAAGGAAAGAACAAAGTTCAAAGTAACATGTTAATGTGACTAACATTGAAAAGATGATTTTATGTGGATTGGACTTACCACACTGTCCCAGCCTGCAGAGCAGAGGAGACTGTGATGGCTTTATCAATATCTTTGGTAAAGATTCCTGCTGATAAGCCATAAAGAGTGTTATTTGCTCTCTTGATCACTTCATCTAAAGATTTGAACTTCATGATTTGTTGCACTGGTCCAAATATCTATACCACAAAAAGTGAAAGAAATCAAAGTAACAGGTTAAAACTAAATGTTTTTCAATGGTATTGTAGTTTTATTCCCCTATAAGCTGTTGTAAATTAATAAAAAGAAAAAAAACCCCTCTGTCCATGAGGTAGATTATCTGCAATTCCTAAATGCACTAGCCTTTCCTAGTTATATAGTTATATATCATGTCTCTGGATTACATCTTCTTAATATTAATTACCTTGTGCTCACCAAATATTTAACCACAATATATTTGTCTAGGAAAATTAGGAAGTGCAAGAGCTGAAAACAGGGCCAAGAGCATATGGAGGGTGAGGAGTCACATGGAGATGAATGTTATTTTCAAATATATGGATGGATCTTATGTGGGAAAGGGCACAGTGAAGCTATGAGGCCAACAAGCAGGACACAACAGGAGGGATTCATGTGTAGCCAGAGGCAGAACTTCCTAATGCTGAGCATTGTCCAAACATGGAAAAGCCTAAGAAATAATGAATTACCTAGTGATGATGCTGTTTAAAGAGACACTGGCTGGCCACTGGCCAGGAGCAAACCAATGGACATAGTGGGTTTGGAGAAATGGGCTTAAGAGATCCTTCTAGTTTGAAGATGCTATCTATAATCATCTAACAGTAACAAGCCACGTAAGCTCTATGGATCTCAATTGCCTCATCTATAAATTTGACTTTTGGCCTAAATTATTCATAATCCTCCTCCTAACATTAACACCCTATCACCTTTTTTTTTTTTTTTTAAATAAAGATTATTTATTTATTTATTTGTCAGAGAGAGAGGGAGAGAGAGAGAGCAAGCGAGCACAGGCAGACAGAGAGGCAGGCAGAGGCAGAGGGAGAAGCAGGCTCCCTGCCCAGCAAGGAGCCCGATGTGGGACTCGATCCCAGGACGCTGGGATCATGACCTGAGCCGAAGGCAGCTGCTTAACCAACTGAGCCACCCAGGCGTCCCCACCCTATCACTTTTTAACAGAATGATTCCCACGTGCTCCATGGGATTCTGCACTGTTAGGTTAGGTGGGACTGGGTGGTAATGAAGTTAGTATGAGCAACAGTTGGTCACATAGAAACAGTGGGGAATGGTGGTCATGAGAATTAGACTATACTCTCAAGCTGCCTTTAACTAGCCATGTGAACTACCTCCTTTCTACTTCGGGCCTTGGGTTTTTTATCTACTACTTAGGATGATAACAAGAATCATATCACAGTTGACTATGTGGCTCAAAGGAAAGCTCAAGATACAAAAGGCATAAAGGTGTAAAAAGGTTCAAAAAAGTATGACATGTTATATTCACAGAGGTCATAAAATATATACAACATGTAGAAACTGAAAACAACTCCCATGTCATTATTTAAGAAAATTATTGGATCAGAATGCTCAATTTCAAAATGTTTAATTTTATTTAGTTGCCAATGATTAAAACATAACATAGGAATTACACACCGGATAAATATTCTGAGATTTTTTATTAGAAAAATAATACCAGTCTTGGGGCACCTGGGTGGCTCAGTGGGTTAAAGCCTCTGCCTTCGGCTCAGGTCATGATCCCAAGGTCCTGGGATCGAGCCCCACATTGGGCGCTCTGCTCAGCGGGGAGCCTGCTTCCTCCTCTCCCTCTGCCTGCCTCTCTGCCTACTTATGATCTCTGTCTGTCATATAAATAAATAAAATCTTAAAAAAAAAGAAAAATAGTACCAGTCTAATAGGTGAAAATAATAAAAGAGAGTATTTGTCTCTGGGAGGAAAAGACTACATACAGGCTTTCTTCTTATGTTGGAGAGATTCCATGAAAAGAAAACAATATAATGACACTTCTCTCAAGAGGTTGTGAGAATTAAATGAGAACATTTCGTGTCTGTATTAAATATTTTATATTTCCTTATATAAGCATTTACATACACATATACACTAAACTTTACAAAAATAAATAGGAATGTCAGAAATATAAATCTATACATCACATAAATAAAACATTTGTATTTCTGTTATTTCATAGGTATAGACTTAGTTTTACATTGACTATAAGGCACTTAGCACTATATCTGGCATATAGTTAGCAATCACTAAATGGTTCTTATTAGTAATAAAAGCAATCAAAACTACACACCAGTATCCCTCCAGCTACAGACGAATATCAAACTACAGACCACTATCAACTACTGCAAATATTTCTTGAAAGTGTTAGCAAATAGTATTCAGCAATAGCTACAAAGAGCTACACACCATCACCACGTGAGAATCATTCCAGAGATACAAGGCTGGTTCAGTATGCAAAAATCAATCAATACAAGACACATTGATAGAAAAAAAAAAAAACCACAAAATCATCTCAGTTGATGCAGAAAAAGCATTTGGCAAAATCCATCCTCCTTTTCCTCTCAACAAATTGGGAATAGGAAGGCACTTCCAAAACCTGATTAAGGGCATTTAAGAAAAATCTCACAGCTAATATCATCCTCAGCGGCAAAGAGTGAATATTTTCCCTCTATGATAGGAACAAAGCAAAGATGCTCACTCTTGCTACTCTTATTCCACATAATGCTAGAATTCTAGCAAATGAAAAAGGCAAGTAAAAGAAAAAGCATACAGATGAGAAGGAATATACTTTCTCCTATTCGTAGATGACAAACTGTCTACATACAAATTCCCAAGAAATCTCTAAAAACCTCCTAGAATTTCTGAGTTCAGCAACATCAAGAAAATATACGGAATCAGTTACATCTGTTTATACTAGCAATAAACATATGTGTACCAGAATTAAAGATTCCATTTATAATAGCTCAAAAAAGTACTTAGGCATAAATTCAATAAGACATGTGTAGGACTCATACACTGAAAACTATAAAATCCTTGTGGAAGAAATCATGGACGGTATAAAGAAGGACACAGACCATGATCAATGACTGGTAGAGTCTATGCATTAAAGACGCTAATTCTCACCAAACTGACAGACATGTTTAACACAATTCCTCTGAAAGTTCCAGTAAGATTTTTAAAAATATATGTGGGCAAGTTTATTCTAAAATTTATTTGGAAAAGCAAAGGAACGAGGCTAGCTAAAACAATTTTGAAAAAGAATGAAGTGAGAGGATCCAGTCTTCCCAATTTTAAGAGTACTGCTCTACAATGAAAATAAACAAACTCTCCTGAGATGCAACAACTTAGATGAATCTGTAGAAAATTAAGCTGAGTGAAAAAAAAAAAAATTCAATCCCGAAGGGTTGCATGGAGTATGAGTTCACTTAGGCAAAATTCTTGAAATGACAAAATTATAGAAATGGAAAACAGATTTGTGGTTAAGGGAAAGCTGCGGGTTAAGGATGGGGGGATAGAGGAGGGCCATGGGTTTGGCCATTAAAGAAACATGAGGGATTTGGGTACAGATGAAATGTTCTGTTCTGTCTGTTTCAATGTCAACATACTTGCTGAGATATTATGCTACAGTTTGTGAGATGTCACCATTTTTAAAGAAAACTGGGTAAACGTGAAGGGGATCTGTCTGCATTATTTCTCATACCTACAGCTGAATCTACCATTATCACAAAGAGGTTTGATTTTTTAAAAATCTTGCATATCATGTAATCGTTTTCCAGTTATCTTCAAATATATTATTTATTTGCAGAGGAGAGAAAGCAACAACGGAATGAAGCTTTCTTTTCTGTTACTTTAGAGCTGTGGAAGAAGCCCCTAGAAATTGTTAAGCATCCTGATGGGTCTTTGACTAGAAATTCTTGCCTGGCCTCATGACTTCCTTACTGTTTTTAGTCTTGATTACAAATAGACATTTATCAGTAGAAGAAATGAAAAGTAACATTTACCAAAGAAAGAGGTTAAGAGAACTGAGGATTTTATTTTGTAAAGATTTATTTATTTATTTTAGAGGTCAGAGAGTGTGAGAGTGTGGGGTGGGGGGCAGAAGGGGCGGGAGAGGGACAAGCGGACTCCATGGGGAGTCTGGAGCCCGTTGCGGGGTTCGATCTCGGGACCCTGAGGTCATGACCTGAGCTGAAACCAAGAGTGGTGTGCTCAACCAACTGAGCCACCCAAGGTCCCCGAGGACTGAGAATTCCAAAGGGACACTTTGTACACACGCGTGGAGAAAATACGGCACAGGAGGAACGGATTTACCTCCTCTTTGGCAATGCGCATCTCGTCTGTAACGTTAGAGAAGACCGTGGGCTGGATGAAGTAGCCTTTGTTCCCCCATGGGCCTCCGCCACACTCCAGTTTGGCTCCTTCCTTCTTCCCGCTCTCGATGAGGTCAAGTATTTTTTCATACTGTTCCTTATCAATCTGTAGGAAAAATACCACACAGAAAGGAAAATAAATGAATAGATTAAGTAAGCTTTATAAGGATACGATATTGCCCAGCCTGTTAATGAGGGTTTCAAAATGCTGGAATATTGTTGTTAAGTGAAATCTTCCATCAAACAGCGACCGAGGGTCAGATTCATCCTGTGCTTATTCTCCTGACGTCCAGAAAGAACGCTCACAGATAAATACTTGTATTCGGCATTTGTTTTGCAGTTACATAAGCAAAGCATATCAGCCCTCAAACAAATGTGAACTTTTTCACACAACTGATATCTGTTTACAGCAGAAAAAAAATGCCTGTTAATAGTCAAATGTACGTACTTGGAAACCATGGTCCTGACTGATATATTGAGAGGGAAAGGAAAAGAGAACTTTGATACTAGGTTTAATTAAGTATGGCAGTTGGAAAGAAAATGCTTTCAGGCTTTGAAGACTCCAAGACCTCTGTCTGCTTCTCCTCATTCCTGACAACCCTGTCTGCCCAGACCCACGCGGACCGCCGCCCAGGCGTCCTCCCGGCCGGATCCCCGTGGGGCGGTCTCAGTGGGTCCGATCCCAATTTCCAGCGGGTCCTGATGATTAGCACCCTGCTTCCTTACATAGAGCACATCTAAATACCCGACAAGAATTACAGAGCCTTAATGGTTTGTTAAACAGTATTTTTTATAAGGAAAAAAAAAACCAAAACCCAAACCGTTAAGCCCAGAGTTCTGACGGGGACGCCGGGAGCACCCATCTTCCCTCCATGCACTGGAACTGGGACTGTGTATTGTCTCAATTCCTATTTTGGGAGGGACTGAGTGACTCTTGGACCGCAAATCACTGGAGAAAACCGCCCTGTGTCAGGGGTGGCCAGGGTTAAGCTTTAAAGGAAAAAGATCGAAGATCCGGGAGTTAGGGTGAAGGGCCTTTTGACAATTCAACTTGTCTCTTCTCACTACTTAAAAAGTGTCGCTCTTCATCTCCCTCTTTGACCCTGCAATCCCCCCATCATCTAAATTCCAGAAAAAGTCTCAGACTAACGGCATGCAGCCCCGCTCCCATATCCAAGGAGCTTAAGTGCTATTTGAAACCAGAAACCGTTTTCTAAAATTTGGCAAAATAGTTACTCAGGACTGTTGGTGTAGATACTTAATTGACTATTTCAAAAAGAAAACATCTCTTCATTTCCAGCAGATTAAGGAAGTTTTAATGTTGGTTTAATAACTGTTGGTTTGATATTTAAATTGCTGCCTAGTATTTACCACAGCCAGACTAAGGGGTGGTGGTAGTTCTGCCTGGTTAAAATGTTCAGGTTTGCCAGCAACTAGCCAAGGGTCCACATATGTCTGTGCAAAGCTTCTCTGGCCTCTGCCAAAATATTAATCTCACTATGGCCGCAAAAAACATGATTTGGAGGGGGGGGTTCATCTTAAGATGTATTTCCTAAGTTATAAATTTTCCCTGCCTGTGGCCAGAGTGGATATTTGGGGACAGTCCTAGTCTTGCTTATTAACTGGAAGGTAAAGGCTCAAAGGATTTGTTTGTTGGAAAACTTAGATGGTCAGTAACTTCTATGAATATAGGAATTCAGAGTATAGTGTCAGGCTACCAACAATATGGTTCTCTAACCAGCAACTCTGGCATTACTTTGGTGGCAAAATGCATTTCTTAGGCCTCACCCTAGACCTGCTGCTGCATGAGAATTTGCATTTTTAATGAGATTCTCAGGTGACTCAAATGCACAGGAAAGATCGAGAACATTGCATGAGAGTCTAGTCCTAGTGATGGAAGTTTTCAGTTATACCTAGGGACATACTCTGTGTAGTCTGGCTAATTTTGCTTCACCATAAATACAGATCTTCCTCAGAAGGTTTCAGACTGGCCATATCTGGATTTGGCTTTCCTTTTGGCCCTCAGGAACTTCTCAGTAAGGCTAGGATATAGCAAGGGCTCTTTACTGTGTGATGGGCCATTAGCTCATGGGCTAGTCTGTGAAATGTAATAGGGCATGGCATTGTAATAGTCTCAAAGTCTACGTTTTGATGTGTTTGAATGTGCAAATTCTTTAATTCCTTAGGGCTGATGGGTTGAGAAAGAAGACAGTTTGAGAAATGACACTGAGACATCCTTTGTATTATTTGGAAACCATAGATCAACAAAATCAACGAGAGCGGATATATGAAATTATTGATCTGTGATAGTAATTGTCGCTGTAGGTATAAATGGAAGCATGCAATTTTCATTTACTCAACAGACGTTTGAGCATGTCCTGTGAACCAAGCACTCAGATGCTTTGTAGAGATTCCTGCATTTCACAGCTCGATGACCCTGCAAGATTGGTGTTACTATTTCCATTTTACAGAGGAGAAAACAGAGCCTCAGGGAGGTTAGATTTAAAATCCAACCTCTATTTCAAAAGTCCATCTCTCTGCATGAGGACAAGATGCCACTTCTGCTGATAACATTATAACCTTTGATGTGGGTATCGTTACTTCTTTTGCAAGTGAAAATACCGATTTTTCCAGGTTTTTAAAAAACAAATTTTAAAAAGAATGCATATTTTGGTCTATGAAATCAATTTGGAAAATCACTTTACCAATGAAGAAATATAAATGTAATGTGATTAAAATTAAACAACATATTACTTCATTTACCAGATGAGTTATTTTAGGGCTTTTAGGTTTTAATATTTGGCATTGCCTAAAACCTAAGGTTTTCCTACTTGGCTATCTTGGCATGAGCAGAAAAACCCCAAGACAGCCTTTAACTCTTCCAGAATGTAAACTCCATGAGGTCAGGTAGCATAACCTTGTTCCTTTGGGCATTGCCAGGTCCTTATCTCAGGGTTTAGCTGATAGTAGCATTCAATAAATTTTGGCTAAGAAAGTTTAATTTTGGCTTAGTGAGTAAGTTAAGAACAGTGTTCACTTCAAATCAGTAGTATGGAACGGTGTATAATTTTTAGTGTGAAAGAATAAAGCCTCTACGCTTAATGTCTACACTCTAGAGAAGGATTTCTCAACAGTGGCCTTATTGGCATTTTGCGGCAGAGAACTCTTAATTGTGGGGCTCTCCTGCGCATTATAAGATGTTTTATAGCATCTCTGGCCTCCGCCCTCCTTTAAATGCCAGTAGAACGACTCCCTCTCAATCACCCCAGTTGAGACAACTAAAAATGCTGTCAAATATTCCCTTGGTGAGGGGCAAAACTGTTCGCAGTTGAGAACCGCTGCTCTAGGTCAAGATCCCAGAAGGCTGGAGTAAATTCGCAACGGAAGATCCAGGAGTTCGCGGTAACAGACAATGAATAGGTCACTGGGCAAGGGAGAGGCAAAGGTAACCCTTGGACAAGAGAAAGACCCTCTTGTTGGTTCCCAGAAGAGAGAAGAAAATGGGAGCCTGAGGGACGACCGGCCTTTTCCTCCTGAAATGAGAAGTCTGCCCCAAAACCAGGAACTCGGGGCCTTCTAGGACGCGCAGGCCACCACTGGAAGACCCGTCAGAGTGCGTGAAGGCCGCTGAGACAAAGGGTTGATCCTGAGGGAGAAAGAAATGGCAGATTCGACACGAACTTCCAAGTGGCCAGAGCCGGCACGCAGGAATCGAGATGTGTGCAGACTGAGGGAGAGAAGACATTTACAGCATTTGCTGTTTGCCCTCATCTCCAATTGCCAACAAGCTTCTTAAACTGATTCAACACACGAAGCCGGGCCCGCACAACTCCGGGGTGCTTTCTTTAACACTGCGAGTCAGTGACTGCTTTTTTTTAAAAAAACACCAAACTGATACAGTGTGATCACCTAGGAAGATCTGTGGTAAGGAAATGATCTTATTCCATAAAAAGGAAGCCTAAGGAGGACACTTAGTTCTTGTCCCCCGTGGGTGCTATCTCTTCTTTTGTACACTCACCTGAGGGCCTTGGCTGACTCCTGGGGTCAGAGGATTTCCAAGGACATACTTTTTAGCCCGTTCAACACTCCGTCGAACGAACTCATCGTAAATTGATTCTTCCACAAAAAGCCTGGATGCGGCTATACAGCATTGCCCTTGGTGGTAGAACAACCCGTGGTGTGCAAATTCAACGGCATTGTCCACTGCAGAGGAGACAGTCACATGGAAGAAGGGGTACTTTTTAAAGATGGTGCAATCGAATGCATCTCCCTCAGGGGCAGCAGGACACTGTGAGATGTAGATCCAACCCCCCCTCCCCACTGGCCAGGTGACAAATGAACCTTTCTAATCCTTCATTTGATACGGACATGTTAGCCACAAACGTAGAATTTGAGAAAATTAATGTAGAGACTACCAAGAATATAGAAAGTGTCACAAGATCCTATCCTACTGTAAATGATTTCTTTTAGATTTGTTTTAGAGAGAGAGAAAGAGAGAGCAGGGGGAGGGGCAGAGGGACAGAATCTCAAGCAGGTTCTCTGCGGATCGTGGAGGCCGCCTTGGGGCTTGATACCAGGACCCTGAGATCACACCCTGACGTGCGATCAAGAGTGGGTGCTTAACTGGTTGCACCCCCCAGATGACCGACCCTGTACATGGTTTTTATAATCATCTCTGCTTATCATTACTTAGATGACTGAATATCTCAGGCCTCAGATTTTAACTAAATGACAAAGAAAACATGAACAACCTATGCATTAAATAATTTAAAAATATTTTTAGACACCCTGATCAATAGGAAAAGTGGTATTTCTGAAAAAGAAAATAATAGTCAAAATCACTCAATCACCTTAACAGCACTGTTCTAGAAAAAACATTTTCCACCTTTATTTAAAATACACCATATTATTTCATATATGCCTATAAGCCCTTCTTATCTACGTATTTGATAGTAGGATGGGCCTTAAAAGGGAGAAATAAGTTGTTATCACTAAACCTTAAACAACCTGAAGAAACTTTTCTCCACAGTTTAATTGTTTAACTGTTGAAGATTTAATCCAAAGGACAGCAATCGAGTATTGCTCTATTTACTTTGTGAACTAAGCACACCCACTTAAGTTGCAGTAGAAAGTTTCTAGAAAAGTTTGGTAAAAATCAGATCTCGTCACATCTGTAGAATATACAGTGAGGCAGTGCGTTCTGAAAAGCTTTAGCTAAGATCACACTTGGCCATTTCTGTTCCTTGCCTCATACTGCAGCTGCCAAAGACAGAACGAGATGAATGCCTGATAGTCTATTACTGCTGACTCCCACTTAGGAAATAATTGTGGGATGCTACTCGACAATATAATCAGAATGAACCAGGGATACTGTATAGTGGAGTCACATCCTAATTATAGATGGAATATATGTAAATTTGACCACGCTTGCTAGGAAAAAAAAAAAGGAGAGAGAGACATTCCTTTAATGCTAATAAATATCATTCTCTTCTCGCCAGTCCATTTAATGTGTGTATGACTCCGAGTGAAAGGAAATGAAAATTAGGACATTTTCCATCTCTCCAGTTGGTCCCAGTCCAACACAACGGGGGGTACGTCACCATGCCTAACCCAATGCTAGTATTTAGAGGCATGGAATTACAAAAGAAAAAACCCACCATGGCTCCTAAGTGCAAGACAGTTACCTAGAGCTCAGCTGCGAAAATGGCAATCTATTCCACACCAGGAAGAAAGAGTGTCTATGCTAGACTCATCTAGTTGTGACATTTTAGGACAGTTGGAGAGATTTTCAAAAGTCATTCTGGGTTCTGGTTAATGCCTTACATTTGGATGTTAGAAGCAAACCCTTTTATAACCTTCAAGGTCATGGTCTGGCATTGCCGGACACCACGATGAGGGGTGAAAAGTTAAGAATGGCCCCCACTCACGGTCGGCGTCGGCGAACACAATGCAGGGGCTCTTCCCCCCAAGCTCCAGGGTCACCCTCTTCAGATTGCTTTTCCCGGCAGATTCTTTGATCATCTTGCCAACCTGGAATGGAGCATTACAGAGCAGGAGGCTGAATCCGTTCTCCCAAAGGCAGCTTTATTTAGCCTTTTAAATGTATATGAGGTTTGTGCCACAGTTGAGTTCCATTGGGGAGAAACATTCAATGGCTTTTCTCAAGATTTGGCACCTTCCGATATCAAAGGCCCCTCCATCCAAACACAAACGTGAGGCATCAGAAAAACACTCATGAGAACAGATACAGAGAAGATGACGGCTGATCCTGATGGACAGAAAGGACAGGAGGTGTTTTTCATTTTAATCAGAACTTCAACTTTCTACTGCTGGACTGGACGTGTCATGATCCAACCAGGACTTACCTACTTGACTTTTCACCCTGCTACTGAAATCCAGAGAATTCTGCCCGAACTGGCATATTTACTGCCCTCTAAACCTCATCTCTGTTTCTCATTCTATGCCCACCCCGACCTGGGCCTCCCTCACTCCCACCCTTGAGGTCCGGCTGATACTGGAACCCTTCCGCGAAGCCCACTCTGTTGAGTCTATGCAGACACGACTTTTTCCTCCTCTTATGCCCCCTCCCCCACAGAACCCTCATGAGGACGGCTTCACAGTCTCCCTCGGATTGTATGATTTGCAAACTCATCAATTTCCCAAACAGATACCGCCCCGTTGGTGGCAGTGATAAAGTCCTGTCATTGCACACTTCTCAGCACACTCTGTCACGGTGGGGGCTGTTTAACTATGGGTTGCTTGCCAGGTGTCCCCCCCCCCCCGCCGCCCCACCTCCCTCCCTCTGTTCCTCCCTTCTTCTCTCCTTCCACACCTTTGAACCGTGGAGCTAGAAAAAAGAAATTGGATCTGGGCTCTGTGCTGCTGCTTCGGTTAGCTGGAATCCTACTGTTCTGGTTTCTTCTCTAATGCTAGTTGCCCCTCTTCAGAGAAAGGCATTGTTTTCATTTTTTTTTCTCTGTGGATCACGTCCCATCAAGATTATTTGTTGTAGTTGTTTTATTTTTCCATCCCTAAGACCTGGCCTGCTTTATAACTCCTTCCTCTTTACTATTTTTAGTCCTAATGTCCTAAATGATCTTTGCTTTTCTTTTTGAAAGATGATTCATTTTATCTTGCTTCTGGGTTTTTTTTTTCCTCTCCCCATTTGACACACCAGATTTTAATAAAAAGTTTCTCTCCCAACTGAACAAAAGATAAGCAGGTGCTTGCTGAGTGTATGTTTGAATTTTATGTGGTTATTGAACTGCCTGCTACTGGGCCTTACAGAGCACAGCAATAATGAATCTGCCAATGTTTTATCTTATTTAAAGATGTCATGCACTAATCAAATCCTTTAATATAGGTTAATAGAAAGAACCTAAGATTAGACTTGTGGTGGGGAAATCCTGTCTGAAAATTTCTTTTGTATACCATATTCCTTCCACGATATACATCTTATTAAATTTTCATTTAAGATGATGATTAAGAATCTTATTTTCTACATAATATTTTCTTTTCTTCCTTTGAAGTCTCCAAATTCTTTCTGAATCTTTTTTTTTTTAAGATTTTGTTTATTTATTTGACAGAGAGAGATCATAAGTAGGCAGAGAGACAGGCAGAGAAAGAGGGGGAAGTAGGCTCCCCACTGAGCAGAGAGCCTGAAGTGGGGCTCGATCCCAGGACCCTGAGATCATGACCTGGGCCAAAGGCAGAGGCTTTAACCCACTGAGCCACCCAGGTGCCCCTGAATCTTCTTCCTTTTTTTTTTTTTTTTAACTTAGAAATATTTACTGGAGCAAAGAAGACATCCAGATGGCCAACAGACACATGAAAAAGTGCTCCACATCACTGGGCATCAGGGAAACCCAAATCAAAACCACAATGAGATACCACCTCACACCAGTCAGAATGGCTAAAATTAACAAGTCAGGAATGACAGATGCTGGCGAGGATGTGGAGAAAGGGGAACCCTCCTACACTGTTGGTGGGAATGCAAGCTGGTGCAACCACTCTGGAAAACAGCATGGAGGTTCCTCAAAAAACTGAAAATAGAGCTACCTATGACCCAGCAATTGCACTACTGGGTATTTACCCTAAAGATACAAAGGTAGTGATCCCAAGGGGCACTTGCACCCGAATGTTTATAGCAGCAATGTCCACAATAGCCAAGTTATGGAAAGAACCTAGATGTCCATCAACAGATGAATGGATAAAGAAGAGGTGGTATATATATATACAATGGAATACTATGCAGCCATCAAAAGAAATGAAATCTTACCATTTGCGATGACATGGATGGAACTAGAGGGTATTATGCTTAGCAAAATAAGTCAATCGGAGAAAGACAACTCTCACATGATTTCCCTGATATGAGGAAGTGGAGATGCAACGGGGGTGGGGGTTAAGGGGGTAGAAAAAGAAAAAATGAAACAAGATGGGATCAGGAGGGAGACAAACCAAAAGAGACTCTTAATGTCATAAAACAAACTGAGGGGGGGTGGGGGGGAGGGGGGGGGGGAGAGGGGGTGGGATTACATTATATGTTTAAATTTTAAAAAATGCTTAAATAAAAAAAAATATTCACTGGAGAAACTTTATTAAAGTACATCATTTTTGTCTCAGGGAAGGGAATGAAATCTGAGATACTTTCTTAAAAGCTACAGATGTCAAAAGAACTAGAATGAAGAGTGGCCAGAAGTATGAGTAGGGGAGGAAGGCTACACTTTTGCTTAGTACAACTTTCAAAGGCAAGTAAAAGGTTTGTTTGAGTTTTCCCAAAGTTCTAGTGAAAGCCAAAACAAGGTCAGTTTTTGTCCCATGATTTTGTTCTCTTACTTGGAAAAAAATGAAGATTCATCATTTTTCTTAAAATGGTCTGCAATGAAAAAAGATAAGAACCTCCGAGACTATAGGAAGTAGTATGTTCCACGATGCTGTCGCATTGCCGTGTGGGGCAGAAGTAGCAAGTGCTCAAGAAAATGGTCTAATATACCACACCCTGCACAATGTGCATTGGACTCTGTTGTTTGCTTTGTTTTGTTTTATTCTGTTTTAAATGAGTCTAATAGGACATTAAAATTCTTACCTTGCCAGAAACACTTTTTGAAAGAGGGTCATTGCTACCATGACCACCAAAGATCTAGGTGGTGGAAGCCATATTGCAGTGGGTGTGGCCATGAGTGAGCAAAAGGCTGGAGGAGTGAACAGATACATTTGAATACCCTATATGGTGCCTGATATTTTACTACTCACTAGCTCCTTCAATTGCATTTTGTACAATAAGATAGGTATTATTATTCTCATTTGTAAATGAGAAATGCAAATGTAGCAATGATACTTAACATTTGGAAGACACAGTGTTTAAAGGGGTAGAGTCAAAATTTGAACCCAGATGTTTCCTAGTTTTTAATCTCAGAGTTCTACCATTTTTAGCAGGTAAATTGCCCCAAAGCGTGTAGGGGCCCAAGGATGGGTCAAGACAAATAGGCAGTGACTATAGAGATGGGATCAGATGAACTGGAGAATGGGTGGGTATGGATCTAGAGCAGGAAATGTGCATGGAGGTCTAGAATGCTAGGCTGAGGAATTTGTACCCTCCTGCCTTAGCCTCCTCTGCTATGATTTTGATCTGTGACTTCACCATTTTTTAACTTATTGCCATGTCTTATTCCCAGTCCTTTTGTCCACAGAATCCTAAATGCAGGATTCGTTTTCCCCAACTCAGTGAGGGGGGTCTGTAGAATGTAAGCCTTTTCTGTTCTGTGTCTATGAAACATAAAAAGTATTTTTTGTATTTATCTAGTTTTAAAAAGATCAAGGAAAATAAAATTTGATTTTCCACCATTTTCATTCTCTATGTAAATGTTTCTTTACATTGGAGTGTTCTAATTAGGAATATAAAATAATCAAATTAGCCTCTCCTCATAATCTAGGATATTCCTCTTGCTTCTCAATCTCTGGGGACTTAAAAAAAGGAACCATTCTTCAAAATTCAGAGCAGGTTCTCACACCTGTGTAGACATTGTCATTCCTTCCTGTGCATGCCCTTACAGCAAGCACTTTGTACAGCCCTTACAACATCCTGTCTTGTATCTTATGTGTAACAGCACCTTTATAAGAAGGGGCTCTTCTCATTATCTTTCATATTGTATACCAGTAAGAGGTTTGCACTGAACATCCCACAATGTCACATAATCCAACAGGAGGATTCCAATGGTTTTCTGCTGGATACCGTATGATTTTACCACTTTCTTTCTACTTGCAATAGAAAATCATCTCAATAGATGGGAATCCATTCTCTTGAACTCCACTTTCCGGGCAGTTCCCTCTTCCTTTCCCTCCTGCCTCTTCTTGCAGTGCCCACAGCTGACACCCTGTCCTTTAACCTTCTGGAAAGTCAAGCTGGAGACAGAGAGGCATAAAAGTTAGGCTCAGCCAGCAATAACACTCAGGGAGCTGAGTCACTGGCTCCCTTTACGAATGATCAGGAAAGAGAGAGCCCCAAATAAGGAGCTAAAGGGGATGTTCTGCTATTTAATTTCCATAATCTACAGGGTAAAATTACATTCATTCATACAAATCACTGTGGCCTAGTTTATTTTCTATCATAAACCAGACTAATCATACGACAGGGTCTCATCGGCTCTATTTCTTGTCATGGAAAGTAACGCACACACGAAACACAGTTTCGTGCAGGCTGGGTGTGTGACAGGAACCCCGCTTCATCTCAACCACATCTGCTTATGTTCTATAAACATGCACGAACGCTGGAATAAGGAACAAATCATTAAAAGGAACTTTTGTTTTAGAGAAATGTCGGCCTAAAAACAGTGATACAAAACATGCTTCTGACAGCTGGAGATGCAGACCTTCTGCACTACTGGCCCGAGTAGCTAATGTTACCTCCGTGGATCCTGTGAAGGCCACTTTGTCTATATCCATGTGGGAGGAAATGGCCGCCCCAGCAGTAGGCCCGTAGCCAGGGACAATGTTCACCACTCCAGGAGGGAAACCTGCCTGAGGATAAAAAGTAAAACGGTTACGACGGAACTGAGAATTTAATTCTATGATAAAAAGAGGAGAGTCTGGGATCAAAGCCACTTCTCGATGCTGAGCTTATGAGTTTCTCTACCAAGAAAGATTCATTTAAGTGCTATCATTATTATTATTTCATTTTGTAGCCCATTTAAAATAACCTCCCAAGTTATGTTACTGGGGAAGTGTTTCTCCTTGGTCGGGGGGAGTCCATGTTTGACTTTTCTGGATCATTGCCCCAGTGATGGCTGCCTCAAATTTCATAAGAATAACTAAGAAAGATAGTGTGTGTAAAAGAACTTGGTAAATTACACAGAAGGAAAACAATGCAATTATTATCCTATCGGCGAAATGAAGAAGCTAAAAGGATCTCGCACTTTCAGTTTCTGGCTATTGATTGTTCAGGGCATTCCAGCCGGGTTGCAAATTTGTACTGACAATATTTAATCAGTAAAACATTAGATAAGAACTGTCCTCCTGTGCATGACTAAGCTTCACAGATTGATTTCAATCCCAGTTAAAGAATGATCAGGTAGAAAACAGTGTGTACCTCAGATGGGCACGTAAAAATTTCATGTTATTAGCATCAAAATGCCCTATTTTGATATCTCTTTTGCCCTTTTTCTCTTTCTTTTAAATTTGAAGTAAAGAAAAGTTTTAAGATCTAGGTTCAGATTTTTAAAAATTTTCTAGTAACTAAAGCATGGTTTAAAAACCATGCTTTCCAGAACTTAAAAGTTCTGGAAAGATCTGAAGGACAAAGAGCAACAAATTGCAAGAAGAAAGCAGAAAGCCAATCTGGGTAGTTGATGAAACTACATTTCATGTATTTTGTTTTGTTTTGGCTGGTGTTTGAGCAGGGTAAGTGCAGAGAAAACCACAACAGAAAACAGAACATAAATATGTCCCCTCGCAGATAGATACGTTTAAAATTTATGCGGCCCAATATTAAAAGTAAGCATATTGGTGCAGAGGCCTCCAGCCTTTGGAGGGACTAATTTAAAAAAATTCTGCGGAACCTCCAATCCATCAGTGCCAGTTAGAAACCAATGTTCATCTCAATATTTGAAAGAAAGATACATCACTTTCAACACGACTTTGCATCCATGAGGTAAGCTAAGGAAACAAAAATAAAAGTGGTTGTAAGGCGACTGTTTGAAGCCTTTGAGTCTGGCTTCTTGTCCCCATTTGGGTGGAAGTTCAAGGTGGCTGACTGCTATGTCAGCTGGAGGCCACGTTCGATGTGTTCTCTTCTGGATTGGAGCCACTGGCAGATGGTTTATTGCAGCACCCAGCGAGGCCTTCGTAGGGTAAAGGAGGGCTCCTGAGTTCTCATGCGTACTTTGATTTGGGAAACTCACCTCTTGGATTAAAGATGCCACGTGAAGAGCAGTGAGAGGAGTTTGCTCTGCAGGCTTTACAACCACTGTATTTCCACAGCTAAGGGCAGGCCCTATCTTCCAAATGAGCATGACCAGCGGGAAATTCCACTAGAAAGCAACAGGGAACAATTGATTCTTTGTATTGCTGAAAGCCACATTTGCCAATCTAACTTCTACATTATTCACTACCTATAGATGTGAAATAATACTTGTTGTAGTTTTGTGTAATCAACTGGTGTTTTCAAATTAGGTTCATTACTAAAAGCAACTCATAAATGCTGGAAAGCTCCACATAAACTAGATATGGGACAGGAGTGGAAGGGAGCCATAAAATTTTATTAAGTGCTGTTATTTTGATCTCTTCATCTACTGGAGGAAAAAATAAATACTGCACGGTTTAAAGATCAGGCCTGACTTTTAAACATGTCTGCACATCTTTGAAAATCGTAATTATTTCTCCCTCCTTATAGATCATTTGTTGTAACCATGTACCCAATAATAATAGTTAGCAGTGACCTGAAGCTAATATAACATTGTGCATCAACTCTATTTCAATAATAAAAATTGGGTGTGTGTGTGCATGTGTGAATGCGTAGTAGTGGTAGTAGCAATGTTTATCTCCAAGACAAATATCTTGCTAAAGACAAAAAGTCTAAGGTCTGGTGGCTAAGAACTTCGTTCAAATCTCAGCTCAATCACTGACCAGCTCAGTGAGCTCAGACAAGTTACATGCTTTCCATGCATGATTTCATCATCTGTAAAAGCTGATAAAAATCCTCTCTACTTCAAAAGGTCATCCTGAGGATTCTAATTTTTTTAACATCTTAATTTTTTTCACATTCCAAGATTCACTGTTTATGCACCACATCCAGTGCTCCATGCAATACGTGCCCTCCTTCATACCCACCAACGGGCTTACCCATCCCCCCACCTCCCTCCCCTCCAAAACCCTCAGTTTGTTTCTCAGAATCCACTGTCTCTCAGGCTTCATCTCCCCCTCCGATTTCCCCCAATTCACTCTTCCTTTCCTTCTCCTAATGTCTTCCATGTTATTCCTTATGCTCCACAAATAAGTGAGACCATATTGATAACTGACTCTCTCTGTTTGACTTATTTCACTCAGCATAATCTCCAGCAGTCCTGTCCATGTTGATACAGAAGTTGGGTATTCATCCTTTCTGATGGAGCCATAATATTCCATAGTATATATGGACCATATCTTCTTTATCCATTCGTCTGTTGAAGGGCATTTTGGCTTTTTCCAGAGTCTGGCGACTGTGGCCATTGCTGCTATGAACATTGGGGTACAGGTGGCCCTTCTTTTCACTACATCTGTATCTTTGGGGTAAATACCCAGTAGTGCTAATCATGTCAAAAAATGGGTGGAAGACATGAACAGACACTTCTCCAAAGAAGACATACAAATGGCTAACAGATGCATGAAAAAGTGTTCATCATCACTAGCCATCAGGGAAATTTAAATCAAAACTACATTGAGATACCACCTTACACCAGTCAGAATGGCCAAAATTAACAAGACAGGAAACAACGTGTGTTGGAGAGGATGTGGAGAAAGGGGAACCCTCTTCCACTGTTGGTGGGAATGCAAGTTGATGCAGCCACTTTGGAAAACAGCGTGAAGATTCCTCAAGAAATTAAAAATAGAGCTACCTTATGACCCTGAGGATTTGTCAAGAAAGTGGGCCAAAGGCTTAACAGAGCGATGGGTTCATAATAGGCATGCAAAAAATATTAGCTATTACTAATATTCAGGATGGTGTAATTTTTATTAGTTTTAATTGAGTTTTGAACTAATGAGCAATTTCGTTCAAAATGTGGCTGTGGATGCATTTCAATCTCATTGGAGGAGAAGATAAGTCATTGTCACTTCTCCATCTAAAAGCTTCAGAATACTTTACCATCTTTTTATTTGGCTTCCTTGAGTATGTTGGTGAAATCATTTAGATAGTCTCCTATTTGTTGGGTTTAAAAGAAAGCCTTCATGATTCTGCTTAAAAATACAACTGAAGGTAGGATAAATTCCTCACGGTGTTCCAACAGTTTCCTCCACTTTAATTTAAAAAATGCATTTTGGACTCAAACACTGGTTGCCACTCTTCTGGATGAGAAGTCTCAATGAGGAGATAAAAAGTGTTAGAGAGGGGCACCTGGGTGGCTCAGTGGGTTAAAGCCTCTGCCTTTGGCTCGGGTCATGATCCCAGGGTCCTGGGATCGAGCCCCGAATCAGGCTCTCTGCTCAGCGGGGAGCCGACTTCTCCCTCTCTTTCTCTCTGCCTCTCTGCCTACTTGTGATCTCTCTGTGTGTCAAATAAATAAATAAAATCTAAAAAAAAAAGTGTTGGAGAATAGTAGGCCATACTACTTCACTAAAATGGCATCCTGCAACAGAGAGGGCAGCACTGGCTGCTTTGTCACATGTACATGAAGCATAGGTATTAAAGAGAGTACATAACACAGCTTTTTAAAAATGAACCACAGAGTGAAAGGTTAAGATTAGTCAATGCTGTAATATCAAAACACAGTGACCTGAAGTCAAGTGATATTCCACAATATAGATATATTTCTGGACTACCTCATTTACCTCCAGAGTTCAGTCACAGAGAAACCTAAGCTTATCAGTTACTACGTTTGCTCCACATTTAGCAAATATCTACGAATCCCTATGTGCTGGAGAAAACTTCTTTACCAAATGAAATAGAAATAGAATTCTTTCTTTTCTTTTTTTTTTTTTTTTTCATTTTTAAGCCTGAAAATGATAGAGGAGACCAACTTACAGGAATGATTTGGCCACATACACCAATAGGCTCATGTCTTGTGTAAGTAAAAAAGTTTCCATCTGGAAAATAAAACACACAATCATTTGTGGACAAATATGTTTGACATTCATGGAATGGTCTTTGGGGTTGATGTGAGAGGAAGATGTAGACAATAGCTGAAAACAAAAATAACAAATAAGGAAATAAAAATAACCCCCATATTTCCAACCACTTACAAAAGGAAAAATCCACGTCCTACAATAGTAATTTGCAATGAGAGGAACCATAAAACTGATGTAAGCCAAGGCAAAGATGCAAAACCGGAATGTATCTGAAAGATATTTAATTCTCTCATCTTGTAGAAGGGCTATTTTCTAATTTATCCTCATTCTCGAAGCTTATTTTCTTAAAAAAAAAGGTACAAGGTGGGTGGCTAAGACAACTGTTAGAGTTCTGTTTCTGACAGTTCTATCAGTAACGGCAGAATTTTTTTGGAGTAAAATTAACAAAATTCGAAAAGAGTAGAATTAAAAAATATCTCCCTACAATACTGGCTTATTCTAAAAGGTGCTTTTTTTTGACCTACCAAACAATAAAAACAAATCTCTTCATTAAAAAGAAGAAGAAGAAGAAGAAGAAAGGAAGGCAGGCAGGCAGGAAGAAAATGCCAGAAGTAAAATACATTGTTTTGCAATCTGGATCTGACTGATTCCTATGCCTCAGAGTTTGATGAGGTTACATTGTGCTTTTTGTTCTGTTTTGTTCTGTTCTAGTTTCCACAAAAGCTTCTTGGCTATCATAACAAGAAAGCTCCTTATCAAATCTATTTGTACTTAAAATAGTTCCTCCCATTTTGTCAGAGGGTAAAGAAAGAATTTCTAGAGTAGCCTCATTTCTTTTTACCACCATGTTCTCACTCTCCCCTTTTAGTTCCTGGCTATTGCTTTTAACCTACTGGATACTTGAATTAGATTGAAAATGCCCATCAGGGCCAGTCCTGGAGGGTGTTGCAGTTCTAGAGCCAGTGAATGTATATGAATTAAATTCTACCCGTAATGTTTTCCCAGTTAATGCTTTTTTATATTCCTCTTCCATTAGCATTCTCTGCTAAAATACTAAAGCACATACACACGCATTTCATCACGCCAATTCTTAAACTGAGCTGTAAACACCACCTCATCTCATGTTGAAGCGACTCAAAATAAATCAGTGTGAACTGGTTTGTGGAATTAATCTACCGTAACTCTACTGAGTGAGACCAGGCGCAGATGACCGTAACTGCCTTGCACTGGAACACGCAAAGACACTTAAATAATTACATTATAGGAAGGGTGTACATTTCACTATCGGAATACAAAGTAAATCATCCGAGGCCAACTTTGAAAAGCCTGAGCGGTTAGAGAGATAACTGCTCTAATTCAGTGATTTTGGCGCATCAGAATGTTCTTACTTGAATATTTTCTAAAATATCTGTGGTGGGATCTTCTGCACGATTATGCTGAAACAATATGAAACAAAACATTTGATAAATCTTCACAATACTTGGCTCAGAGCTGCCTTGTCTCAAAGTCAAGGAGAAAATCAGTCTGCCTTTCAGCTGACATCTTTAAAAGGGAGAGTTTGGAGTAATTCAGCTCTACAGCGATTGCCTCTCGCCTACTCTCTCCCCTGGTGGTTTCTCAAAGCTACTCACCGATGGGTATTGTGCGGCCTTGGATCTTGTCAGCCCACCCTGCACAGTAGCGCAAGGTTGTGATGCAACCGCCCAAATCCATCAGATAGGAACTGGAGAAGAGTTTTCCACCATTCATTGATTCCATCGTCTGAAAAGGAAATCAAACCTCAAACGTAAACTTCCACAAACATTTTCAATTAAAAAACTGAGAGTTAATATTTTGAACGAGCACGTGCTAGAGAATTTGGGAAATAGAAAAAAAAATCCTGTAAGCTATCTGGTATAGCCTTTTTCTTTCTATAAAGGAGGTAAAAACAGAACAAAACAAAAAGAGTAAAAACGACTTGCTTAAGGCCACATAACAAGATCCGGATAAAAAAGGGCAGTAAGATTGCGGCTTCTATACCCTGGCATTCCTTCTATCTCATTCTGAATGTCCTCCGGCTGGACAGCTTTCTAGGAGTCAGTCCCAATTTGGAAGACACACAGTTGGTGAGAGTGAGTGGCACCTCGGTTCCTAAGTCAGATCAGAGGCCCAGCAAAATTTCACTTATTGTATAAACACAACTGTGGGACAATTTAGTGACTATGAACGGTGCCTTGGTGATCATTTATGATATTTGTATTCCATCCGGATACAACCTATGTACACAAACTTCAATGATTCCTGGATCTTCCATTCATGAGTTTTCTTCAGCAGGACTTTGAATGGTGAAATTTCCAGTTTTGCCCCTATTGTCATAATTATTGTTTGAATGGTCAGGCAGGAAAGTGTAACATTTTCTGGTCCGGTTTGCTAACCATCCATTGGATGACCTGGTTTCTTTTCTTCCTTTCCTTCAGCAGGAATTTTAAGAGCCCTTTGGGATCTCATGTCCTGCCGGGGCAGGAATATACAGGTGAAAAACTGTTGAAACTATTCCTCATTTGTTATACAGTCTTCTGTCTCTGTGTTACCCTGACTGCCATCCCAAAACTTCATCGAACATTTTTCTGTGCCTGCTCTTTCTTCCCCCTTACGATCTTAGGCTGACAGAGACAGTGAACATTCTATAATCCACAGAACAGCTAAATAAGAGAAGCCAAGATTTAGCAAATTCTGCTTTTTTCCTACAGGACATTTTGGTTAAAGTGATTTTATTGTGCATAACTTTTTTTTTTTTTTTAAGATTTTGCTTATTTATTTGACAGAATGATCACAAGTAGGCAGAGAGGCAGGCAGAGAGAGAAGGGGAAGCAGGCTCCCTGCTGAGCAGAGAGCCTGATGTGGGGCTCCAACCCAGGACCCTAGGATCATGACCTGAGCCGAAGGCAGAGGCTTTAACCCACTGAGCCACCCAGGTGTCCCAACTGTGCATAACTTCTAACTCCATATTTTTGCATGTTTTAAATCATGCTGAACCTTTGAATAATAAATAGTTCCTTGATTAACTAAAATCGCTCAAGTTGATTTAAAAGTATGTACATGGGGGGGCACCTGGGTGGCTCAGTGTTAAAGCCTCTGCCTTCGGCTCAGGTCATGATCTCAGGGTTCTGGGATCAAGCCCCACATCGGGCTCTCTGTTCAGCGGGGAGCCTGCTTCCCCTCTTCTCTCTGCCTGCCTCGATGCCTACTTATGATCTCTCTCTGTGTCAGATAAATAAATAAAACCTTTAAAAAAAGATTCTAAAGGTAATGAGAATTTGCTGTGAAGCTTAATCTTGGTATTGGTTTGTTTGCAATTGGCTTTACTCTAATGTCTAATTGAAAAGAAAACAAGGAAACACCCCACCCATTTTACTTGCTGACTCATCTAACTGCCAAAATGTTTTTCTTTAAAGCAGTATACATAAAAAATACAGTTTTTACAAATGCACAAAGGATTGACTTTTTTTCTTTATTCGTCAACTTTTTCACCTGTAAGAAGAACATCATTTAACCCAGACCACTGTGAATACATACATTTCAGGAGGGGAAAAGCAGCCACTTAGTAAGTTTCTTGGTGGGCTAGATTAAAGAGAAATACGCCTGTTTTAGAGACATATTCTGGGCACCTTTGACAAAATCTATGACATTTTCCACAAAAAGAGTTCAGTGGTCAGGTAAGTTGGAGAAATCCAGCATATTATTCTAGAACATCCACTGCATGTGACTTTGTTAAAGGCCCTAAGGAATTCTAGAATAGAGAAAAAAAATTTTTTTTTGTTTAAGTGGCTATAACTTGGGACTTGCTAAGGTTCAGCCTGTAGAATCTAATCTAGGCGTAGAAATGAACATTATCCAGAACTAGCAGGTAGCTTCCTCTTTGAGAATAAGCTCAATGGTGTGGACAATTTCTATACAGGAGCTGGTACAAGTCTTTCCATTTTGTTTGTCGAGAGCACACAGTGATCACTGAAACCAAAGCCACTCGCCAATCCAAACAATGGATGCTTTCTAGAGATCTACCTGCCCAGTGTGGTTAATACTCACTGCCAGGAGAAGACGATCTCTTTCAATTAAGTCAGCCAACTTGTAGATTAGCCGCCCCCTCTCCGAAGCATTCATAGTACGCCATGGAGAGCCGATCTGAAAAGCCTTTCTTGCAGCCTTCACTGCTTTGTCAATATCCTCCTGCAAGCCAAAGGGAGTTCATCTCAGTAGCCCAAACATGTTAGCAAATGCAGTGGCAATAACCCTATAAAACAGACTGACAGTCCTCATAAGCAGATGCTGTGTATTCATTAGCCCGAAGCCTAGCACACTGTACGAACTCAACTATCAGATATGGGAGTTACAGACCTGCTGCCTAATCTTTAGAGTGATGAATTCCACGCACACGGCTCAGTCTTGATTTCCCTGAATAGCAATACTGTAATGTTATAATATTGCTACCACTGGAGTGCTTTCCATACATCTATCAAGTCAGGTTCAAATTACTTTGCACACATGAACTCATTGAATTCTTTATAATCTTGTGACATAAATATGTTTCCTGTTTTACAGAAGAAGAAACTGAAGCAGAGAGAGAGAGGAAATCGGCCCAAGGTCAATAGCTGAAAGTGGCAGAATGGTTTTAACCGGAGTGGCTCTGACCACAGAGCCTTTGCTCTTTGCCATGATCTATAGCTTCAGTGATGAACTAAGAGTTTCAGGGAGAGCTCAAGATCTACTAAAGTGGTGACTATCTTCTTGGATGGGTGGTGACTCCACAGCCTGTGCCCTGTTCTTCGAGAACCTACTGCAGGGTGAATGAAAACTGGGTCTTGTTGTTGAACGGTAAATACTCTAAGTGCGCGTTCATTTCTCCTGTGCAGAGAAAAGGCGTTGAGAAGTAGAGCTGGTGTATCGAGGATCTGTCTGGATATTACCACCTCTCTTTTCCCAGCTGCGTACAAAGGGATCTTTTCAGTTCCTAACTAAGAAACTAGATCAGTTTCTTATTAAGGTGCTACTTAAAATTACATTAATTCAAATAATCAAGCAGGGTCAAAAAAACCAAGTAATTCCACATTCAGTCTAGCCTCTGGCCTTCACTCCTGTTGCTTTTACTCACACTCTTTTCTCAGAGCCAGGCTGAGTCCTCCTGTTCTTTCCTAGTCAACCTTGGTTGCATACTTTCCCCTGGCCTCTCCATTCCACAGATCCCTGTTGAGATCTCTTTGGAGCTCCTATAGAATACATCTACTACAAAATCCACCACCTCTTCCATTACTACTTTATATGTTTTTTCCACCTCAAATCAGTTGTAAGCATTTTTTTTCTTGAAAGAGAGAGAGCACTGTGAGTGAGGGGTGGGCAGGCCTGGCTGAGGGAAAGGGAGAAAGAAAATCTTAAGTAGGGTCCATGCCCAGCATAGAGCCCCATGAGAGGCTTGATCTCACAACCCTGAGACTGTTGATGAATTGAAGTGACATTAAGAGACGCTTCATCAACTGAGCCACCCAGACTCCCCAGTTGCAAACAACTTAAAGGCATAGATTGTTCCAATGTTCTTTGGTGTGTAGGACTGGCCATGACACGGAGCTACATAAATTCCACAAATAATGGCCACATCTTAGGCCAGTTGGTTGGAAATTTTTACAGAAGACAATCTCTTTTGAGAATTGGGGAGAAAATTACATAAAATTTTCTTAAAGTTGCCCACAACTTAGCTGAACCCCATTCAAGAATGACCCCTGCCCCAGTGGGAATAATGAACCTCAAGTTAATATCCCCCACCTTGGAGTATATTTCATTAGAAAGTCTAAAACTTAGAAGTCTGCAAATTAAAAAACAAACTATTTTTACAGTATTTATCACCACACTGAGATGATCCGGGGCCAGCAGGATATTTTAGAAGTGTAATCTACTTTAAGTGATAACATTCACAGAGCCCCAGCAAACATTCTTTCACTATAATACATCATATATTTGTTATCTCACTACCTAACTTCTGAGAGAATGATGAGTATATACGATAAAATAATGCATTGTTACTCGCCCTTCCTGAGAAATGTGTATATGCTCATATTGGGGGTATTCATTTAATATCATATCGATTATTTATATTTGGATATTGTTTTATGCCATAAGTTCTAACTTTTCCCAAGTTATACACAGACAGTGCTATTTGGAAAAAACCCCACAAGATTCGGAAATTGCCAGTATGATCTATGGATACCACAGCTGATAAAATACATGCTGCTGTGTGTTTAAACAGGTCTGTGTGACACAGCTCTCATCAGGACCCTTCTGCTCAGTGTTCTGCGATCAGCCTTGGCCAAATAAAGTTCATCAGAGGCATCCCGGCCTCTCAAAGGGAATGGAGAAAAATGGCTTCAAGACATCTAACTCTGCCATACGGAAAACACATTGAGATAAAGACTTTCTTACAGTTGTGTCCTTTGCACCATAATCCTCCTTTTCTCATAATCTATTTTATCTTGCAGGCACAGAAGTAGAGTAAGGATCGTTAATACATAGATTTGGAACAAAACAACCCCGGTTTAAATTCTGGTTCCTCACCTATTAACTCTGTGAGTTTGGAGACATCCACCCACCCACCCATCCATCCATCTGTCCATCCATTCATCCATCCCCCCATCCATCCATCTATTCCTCCATCCAAAAATTTGCTAACTCTACTGTAAATCTTGGGATCAGGCTACTAATGATCAAATTGGGAAGACAGGAGATTGTCCTTTTGAAAATTAAATAAGGTAACACTGGAAACACATTTTCTCTGTGACAGACATGACTCAGTGTTCATTAAGGGGTAGCAAGGGCTATCATAGTTGTGGCAAAACAGGCAAAACCACCTTAAAACAACTCTCAGGGGCACCTGGGTGGCTCAGTGGGTTGAAGCCACTGCCTTTGGCTCTCATGGTCTCAGTGTCCTGGGATCCAGCCCCGAATCGGGCTCTCTGCTCAGCAGGGAGCCTGCTTCCTCCTCTCCCTCTACCTGCTGCTCTGCCTACCTGTGATCTCCCTCTCTCTATGTCAAATAAATAAATAAAATCTTAAAAAAATAACTCTCAGCAGTTCTAGTATATTTTAATCTTTCCTTTCAGTTTTCTCTACCGTGTATTATTTTAGGCCGCTATTATCTAATCGTTGCTTGCCTTCTCAAGCCATTCTCTTCTGTGTCCCCCTGCTGTCTTGCCGATGGCCACCAGGCTAATCTTCCTCATGCAATTTTATGTCACCATTTTCCCTATCAAATATCTGTAACTCCCTTTGTCTACGGTCCTCAGGCCAGACTCTTCTTTCTGATTTTCAAGACCCAACATTCTTGGGCCCCACCTCACCTTTCCAAACTTGTGTTTACATTTTTTTTTCTACTCCATCTGGCCCAACTGCTTCTCACCTTTGCTCCTGAAATTCTCCTTGCCAAGAATGCTCTACCAGCACAACTCTCTATTTTAAAAATGCAACATATTCTTTTTAAGACCAAATATCACAACCTACTTAAACCCTTGCCAGTCTAATCCAGCCTGATGTTAGCTACCAGGAAGAACTTACGGAGCTCCAGGCACTCAGGGAAGCCTTCTGTAACTCTGCAGTTACTATGACAGTGCAACACCATGGACTTTGTTTTACAAGACATGAAATCCAGCACGAAATCCATCAAACAAAATTTGATCCCACATCTGGCTCCCAAATCCGGTTTTATAGCTCTGCAAGATATCCTGATAGTGATCTTTGTGATGAATATTTATTGGTCTCTATATTAAAAGCTATAATATTCCTTATTATTCTGGGCCTACAACAGGCAGTTAATAAATATTTAACAATTTAATTACCAATCTTTTAAACTCATCATGTTACATTGATTTTATAGAAAAGTGCTCCTGATATAAATAATTTGCTTATATTGCCATTCACATCATAAATCATATTTTAACTGATTCTATTACATAAGAAAGCTTTTGCACTAACCATAGGGGTTTTTTTTTATTGCTATTAAGGGTTTTTTATTGTCATTGTTTAAATTCTACAAGTAGTATTTCTTGGAATTTTACTCCAGGACTAACATCTCCAAGGACATAGTTTTTCAATTCACCGGAAAACGATTTGGCGAATTAACTCAGATTTGCCACCGCCAATAACACTTTTACCCTAGAGGGTTTTAAATGTGCCTTTTTTTTTTTTTAAAGGTTTCGATGATGAAATATCAAAAGACCTCTTAAACACAGTTGAGGAAGGACAAACTTCTCTATCGCTCCCAGGCTGCACGTTTCCATATTAGATCCATTCCAATTTGGAGAAAATAGTCATCAGACCAGTTTTACTTTTACACCTGTCGTAAGCACTTACTTTAATGGACATTTATTTTTATCCCCACCAATTCGTTGTTAGGTCATGCTCAGTATTAAAAGTAGTTTTCAGGATTAGTCAATATAGCCTAAAAGAGGCACCGAAGTGAAAAGAAAACAGTCCCACCCACATCTGGGCTTTGCTTTGTAACCTCCATTCATTCTCGCTTCTCCTCCTTTCTTTATGCCACCACTGAAAGGCGGTATATAGCCCATTGTTAGCTCCATCCTACTCATAAATTAAATCCCTAAAACCTCTTGGCTCATTAGCTCAAGAGTCAGTTCCAGAATATTAGGTTTACGGTGACTGTGTAATTTACTCGATTTGTACCTTTCACTAAGCAACGTTAGGAGTTCATGCACATTTGTCAGCAAAATTGGGAGACAAGCAGTCATTATTTAAAAGCAAACGTCAGTGGGTTACTCCAGAAGGGAACGGGATGACAAGAATGTTGAATGGGAAGCAAAGAGCTGCTTACCCTGAACAGTTTATACCATAAACAACTGAGCTCGAGCGATCCGGTATCTAGCAGCTCGGTTAGCGTTGTGACCCGATTTGAAGCTTTGCTGGGAGTTAGTGAGTGTTCTTGATCTATATTTGCACAGACAATACGGCTCTGCCCTGAGAGGGAGTAATTACCGATAAGCCCCGGGCAAATGCATGACAGATATTTCTAAAGTTTCAGGTCTGATCAGCTCCCCCTCGCTGCACTTCTAGAAGAAGGCAAATCCCACCACCAACGATGCAAGAAAAGTCCTCGGAGATCTAGATAAGGTTGCAACTGGAACTCCAGGCACAGATTTGTCTTCCTGATGAAACGAAAGTTGGAAGCCAGTGGCAAAGAGAGATGTCCAAAGCACCAGGTGAATGCATCAAGAGTACTTGTTCTTTTGGTAATTGCCAACGCAACCCTGTCTGCAGTCTTACTCCTGAGCAGCATTTGTATCTCTGGAGAGAAGGAGCAGGCAGCAGTCAGGGGCTCAGACGTAGCTCGCCTTGCTCTTTATTGCTTCCCCTCCCCACCCCGGGTTGCCAGAGCCACTCAGCCAACTAGAAGGACATTTGCTGTAACACGGGGCTGTAATGTAGTGTTGGGTAGATCTCCGGAAGTCTCTGGCAAAGTCATTTCTCTGCTGAATAGAAGAATACATGTTTCTTTTCTTTCTAGGAATGGCCCAAAGCACATAGGCTTCTGGGTCTCCTAAAACACGTTGCCAGGGATCATCGGTATTTCTCTGCTCAAGTCTGGTCTTGTAACATTTCACAGGGGTGCACAGAGATTGTTACAGTGCAGGTTCTCACTCCAACATTCTTACTTATTAAAGTCCGTGCCCCTTATGGAATGCAATCATAATCTAATGGCTTAATAACTTCGTTCAGTAGTTCCCCCAAAATATATCCCCCATCTCCACCCCAATCAGCAACATCAGCATCCCCCAAGAATTGGTCAAAAATGCAAATTTTCAGGCCCCACTGTAGAATTACTGAAACAAACTCTACAGGTGGGTGGGGCCGAGCAACCTGTGTTTCAACAAGCCTTCCAGGGAATTTGGTTGCAGGCAAAACTGTGAGAAACACTGCCTTAGTCAGTAGTTAATTTAGTACTAGATTCCTAAGATGAGAGGTGTGAGAGTATGTGTGTGTGTGCGGGGGGGGGGGGG